>JAPYZN010001124.1:0-50619 GCA_030522865.1 Psyttalia lounsburyi
AAAAAGTGCAGAATCTGGTGCAGCTCCTCGAGATCTTTCGAACGCAATTAATTTTACGTCGATCGGCCCATTAGTTCCCGAGATATAAGCGATTAATCAATGTTACTCCTCTGTTTGTCCTCTTCCCCCAAGTCAATCGACCTTCAATCGACCAATTTATTTATAGTTTTAGAATAGTTTTCCCATTCTAATAAAGAGAATCGACTGATCCTCCAGTCGATCGTATTTCGATTGTCCTCTTCCCTCAAGTCAATCGACCAATTTATTGGTCGTTTTACAATAATTTTTACGTTTTTGATAAGAGAATCGAACGACACTCCAGTCGGTTGTGTCTCGATTGTGCCGTCTCTCCGTGTCAATCGATCCCCGAATCAATTAGTAATTCAGTCGTGTCAAAGGAGTTTCCCCATTGTGATAGAGAGAATCGACTAATCCACCAGTCGATTGTGAATAGTTTTCCAATATTTAATTAGAGAATCGACTGACCCTCCAGTCGATTGCGTCTCGATTCTATCGACTGAAATTCAAATCGAAAACCACTCGAGTGCTAATCGACAAACTGAGCAAGTCGATTCTGCAATCGACTGGTCCGCTAGGGTGAAGTGTGTAATGTTTCTTCATCGTTGAAAATTCGTTCATCCCCAGTGAAAATCAGTATTAAGTTTAAATGAAAACATAGATATCCATGATATTACTGCTCCGCATGTCGGGAGTCCCTACAAATATCAAGGAGATCCGCGAGACACTTGTATATAAAAATTGGTATTGACTCACGATGTAATGTAATTTCAACTACTGACATCAACCTCACGGCACTGGTCACTGTGAATATTCGATCTCATATTTAAAATGTTTGCTTGTGTGCATTAGCGGTCGTAAACACGATTCCGAAAGGTGCACTTACCCAAAATCAGAGTATATTTTCTGGTATGAATATACTTAATATTTGCATTTGTCAAAGGATAACTTTGAATGGTAACCGACAGTAAATCTTTCCTTGACAGAATCTCTTCCACAAAAATGTTAGCCTTTATATTTGTAAAACTTTGTCGTTTGTAAAGAATGTGAACTTATGTACATTCTAGGCCATAAATAAAATCTTCCAATCAGATTCTCACACCAAGGAAGTAAGGAGAGTCTAAGGCATGTTATTCCAAGAAGAATAAAAATATTCTCATGCTCGGCAAATTTATTTTTATTAAAAGTCATAGTGGAATCGTGAAATATGCAATAGAAATTAAACTGATGAATATACTAATATCTTCCAGAGCGGCCATCCCTTCCTTTGTCATCTCTGCCCTTGCGTCTCTCCTTGGATCGAGATCGGCGCTCGCGAGATCGCGATCGTCGCTTACGATCACGACCACGTGATCGCGAACGGGACCGTGAGCGCCCCTTGGCACTGCCGCCGCCACCGCCACCGCCACCGCCACCGCCGCCACCGCCGCCGCCGCCGCCGCCGCCGCCACCACCACCGCCACCGCCACCTCCTCCCCCACCACCGCCACCACCGCCACCACCCTTCTTACGACTGTACAAATAACGACGCAATTCACGAGAGATTGGCTTCAAGTGCATGAAATTACAAAAACCAGATCTGGTGCATTCCCTGTAATCAGATATTGAATATGATAGTTATCATTTGATTACAGCCCAATAATGGGAACTAAATGGCACAATTCATAGAAATAATTCGACATCTTCCCTAGTAAATATAAAAAATATTCCAGACCTATTTTTTTTTTTCGATTTCTTCTTTTGATGAAAAGATACTCACCCCATCTCATACTGTCGGCAGCAGGCCTCTCTGAAATCCGTAACTGGTGACAATTCCGCATAAACGGGACGTCCCCCGAACCATCTATTATTAAGATCATTGACCGCTTTTTCTGCGTCCTCCTCACGACGAAACTTTATATAAACATTTCCCACCAGATGATCCCCCAGGTTATCGCAAACATTCATCTCCTCGATTTCTCCATACTTGTCCTCACACTCGACGAATACATCCTCGAAGAAGTTGTCGTAGTGCTCCTGCATCTCCTCGTCGGAGACATTGGCAACCACTGAAGCAAATGGAAAAATGTAAGCAACAAATTAGATCATTTTATAAGTATAAAATATGTAATTATAATCGTAATATTTCAAGAGAGAAGAATACGTACGATGGGAGCCATCCGCGCTTTTTGCCGAGTTTTGAGGGTTCACGTAGAGATTTTGAAGCAAGCACGTCTGGAAAATTCAATCGGTGTATTAGAATATTCAGAAAAATGAAAAAAAAAGTGGCATAGGAGATTATTTTTTACCTGACTGAACGTTGGTTTGTTGTGAATTCTAGAACATCGATCGCCATGTCTGCAGGCTCCGATTTTGAAGTAAAACGAACAGTTTACTCTGGAATAAATAGAAAATAAACCACATAAAATAGGAAAGAAAATACAGGAAAGCCAGTCTCAAATCGGTCACGTGATCAAAATCATCCCGACTAATTACAGCTAAAATGATTATTTGATTTTCATGAAACCCAATTTCCCACCTTGGAGCGTGACAATTATAGAACGACAATTGTATTTTATTACGATCTCAACAGCGCTGTCTGTAATTAATCGATGCAGTTTGAGGTTATGGTCAAAAGCCGAGGGGTTAGAAGCTTCCTCTTAATACAATTTTAGGAAGATATTTATCAAATAAGTTCAGCTCAGGCTCAATACAGAAGAAAAAAGTTCACAGGTATAAAAAATTATTTCACTCCATAAAAAAATAAATCATTAACATTTCATTAATCCATTCAAAAATAAATTATTTAACAAACTATGTATCATTATTACAATTACTCATATTATTGGCTTTGACTAATTGACTGTAAAAATGATAAATGACTAAAATAATGAAAAATTAAGAAACTGGACAAACACTGGCAGCTTCAAACCGTCACAGCATGGCAAGATTATTATTATGAACACAAAAAATACTTACTTATCTTTTTCAGTACCAAAAATTGAGGCCAGGTACTCAGCCATTGTTAGGAGGCGTGCTCTCCTTCTGGTCCTAACGGCTCAATCGGAAAACACTGAATTCGTGGATAAATAGTGAGGAAATTAATTTGCACACTCCATCGACGAGACGCTACAATGTTCCAAGATGTCAGACACAGTAAAGTACAGTTTAGGTAGCTATAGGACAGTACCACCAAAACAGAGGGGACGAATACGTTCAGGCGCCGTGGTATGGCACTTCGATCGCATTTACTCTTCCCCCCTCAACTGCTATTCCCCCCACCATTGCCCATCACCAATGGTATTACGAGTCATTCCATGAGTAGAGAGATTTAAATATGAAATATTTTTCAAAAACAGCATAATTTTGTACATTTATGACAAAAACTGAATCAAAAGTGTGATATTAACTTTTCGTCGTATACTCAAAAAAAAGATAGTGGCCGCCAGTACCAAACATTAATTCTAGCAAGTTATTAATTTAGACCTCTTACGAGAAGTATTATTATTACTTACAGCAAGTACCATAATTACTTTCAGCAAGTACTGCGATCACTTTCTGGCAGTGCTATTGCCATTTCTAGCAAGTATGTTTCGTGAAATACGATAAAATCTGTGCTACTTGCATATATCCAACGCAAGTTTTTGGAATTGGGTAAGGGAAATGCGTTCCACATTTTTTATGGTAGGACAGTAGGACTAGTGGATGGAAAGGATTTTTAATAAGTGGGAATATATTTTCTCCGCTGCTTTTGGATTCTCGGGAAGAAAATGAAAAACACGTTAAGCACTTTAAAATAATTGTTTCATCATTTTTAGTTTAGGCTCACTATACTAATACCAAAATTTGCACTTCCTGAAGGTACATTTGGGATTTCCGTTTGATCATGTCTGATCGCCGTATATGCGTACGCAAGTTTATAAAACCCCTCAGGGGAACGGTCCAGTAATAAGCGGACACGAGGAGGAGGACCCCATGGCAATCAAGATATAAAAATTCAAATATTTCATACAGAAAAATTTCCTGGTAAGATTTGGAAGTATAACTTCCGCTTTTCAAAGCGTAATTTACGATCTTAATCTTATATTTTTTCATATCAGGATTGTAAATGACTATTTCAAAAACGTAAATTATAATTTGGACATCGTAAATTGCGGTATTCTTTACATAATTTGCGTAGTAAAATGGATAAAATGCACCGTCTTTTGCTGTAAAAGAAAACTTTACCAACTGACTTTGTTTAATGACAATATTTGAGAATTCAAGAGAAATAGTACATTTTTGCTTTTGTCTTTATGGAATTTTTGATATCTCATAATATTGAATGTTCTCACTCGTATAACTAATACTCTCTGGACTCATGACATTCAATTTCCGTGATATTTCTCACTTTTTCATTGCATTCTCATGTTCTATGGTTTGCATAGATTTTTTCAAATATTACTAGTCATTTTTAATTAAAAAACCATGTTTGTGCCGCCGGGAATTTCAAATCAAGGCGTATACAATCGTCGAGTGGAAGGATGACAGAGCGCGTGATGGGAAGAGAGGCTAGCAGCGTCGCGTGTGGCGCTCAGGGGTACTTGTAATACAACAGCAGAGTGTACTCTCATGAAAATTTGTGAAAGGAATTGGTCTGGCGGCAAAAAAACCCGGAGATTTGAATGTAAAAAATTGATAATGTCATCTACAACCTCCACTGCCATTTTAGTCCGACAGACAGAGAATTGGATTAGTTCGAACGTGGATAATTTGAAAATTAATCAGAATGTCAGATTGAATACAATATTCCTTGCGGGATTTGCGATAAATTTCAATTATTTCACTTATACAATATCGATTAGATAAAAAGTTTCCGATCGCTTTATGGCTCCCGAATACAGCCCTCCATACGCAACTCCGTAAATAATAGATAGTCCACTCGATTCACTGTATAATTTGCATATCACGCCACAAAAGGGGTGGCTCTCCCCTCGTCTGGCGCGTAATAGATAAAAAGTATATCTGGGGTGGTCAAGTCTGTATGAGTCATCCGATCGATTTCTCGGGCGTGCAAACTTAGAATGCATTTGTCATACTCAACTAATAAAACTGCATCGCTTGAAAATTTCGAGAGGATAATTATTAAGACATTTTTAATATTTCATTAAAGAAATATTAATTAATCGTTTTTTTTGCAGAAATGTTTACCCATAATCTCTTGTGAATGTATGATTTTTTTTCGATTTTCTAGGCTTTCAGTGATTTTCCATTTCAAAGCTCGCACCAAAATTTTAACAATGGCCATTTTCATTATTTATCCGATTTTTATTCATTGGCCAATGAAAACAATTGAAATAATTCACATAACATTCTAAACATCATCTTAAAATAGCTAAAATAATGAATTTTATTATTCATCTCATTTTATTTTGCATTTCAAATCACCAGAAAAGTCCATTGAAATAATTTAAAATTCGTTTTGAGATATTCAGTATTTACTATGGTAATTATTAACACATTTTCCCCCGAAAAACGGTAAAAAAAACTTTTGAAAACCACAATTTTTATTACCTTTCCCATTTTTCACCAAATTCACCTATGACCCCATCATGAGACCAAGTCAATTCAAATAATTTTCATACTATTTCTGGCACTAAAGAGAGGACACATCGCATTGAAATATGCGTCTGCGTACCGCAGTCGGTGCTAAATCAAAACCAAGAATACAATTGAAAACCGCATCGTAACAATTTCTTCTTGACAACACATGAATTGCCGAGTCTATTATCATGAGGAGGCGTTCGAAGTCCGACCAAAAAGATGCCAAGCTCTCTGATTTTTACAGCTTTTGCGTGAGCTTATCTTCCTCATATTTAATTCATTTGTAACCACTATCTTCTCATAAAAATCCTACAACTCAGCGGTACTATTTTCATCTCCATCTTATTCATCTTCACTCGAGTTTTCCATTTGTAATGAGAGTGTGAATAATAGGATGAGTGGATGAAGTATTAAACGACGTCATCTTATATCGCGCCATTCACGAGGCATGTCAGTAGTGAGTAAATTCTATTGTGCGTAATGACAAACGACAAATTCTCAAAAATCTCAAATCAAACATAGGAAATTCAAAGTTGAATAAATATTGACTCGTGTGTTCTTATCGTATCGTGTGGCACTGGGGAGAAATTTCACTGTGTAAGTTTTGAAATTTCTCGTTTCATTTCGTTGGATCCGCAGGAAAAATTCATAATACTGGCGTGGAGGTAATCCAAAGAACGTAATTTAAAAAAAAAATCCTCAACTAGATCTTCAAAATGGGAAATAGATTTTTTCAGGGCTTACGAAAAATCCTCAATTTTTTTCAAAATTTTTATACATTTTCTAATCTGTAGAAAGTCGCTTGATAGTCATGTGACTTTGTTTTTTGACAATATCTCGGAATCGAGAGGAGATATCATATTTTTGCTCAAGATTTTTTTGTAGATCTCGTTGCGCTCTACAAAAAACGACTGTACAAAAATTTTGACATCTCAAAATTGTGAACTCTCAAAAAGAAAATGCAAAAATTTCAATTACTTCAATGAGTTTTTCAAAAATATCTCTACATCTACAAAAGATGGGGCATTTATGCTCCCGATCTTTTTTGTATATCTCAATGCGTTCTATAAAAACGGTTTTTATGAAAATTTTGATATCATGCGGTGTCAGTCGATACAAAAGTCGATAATTCAAATTTTCGTGTTTTTTTTTGTTGAAAGATTAAAACTTTATTGTATCAAAATTTTTGTATAAACCTTTTTTGTATAGCGCCATGAGATCTACGAAAAAACTCATAAGTAAAGAAATATTCTATCACTTTAAATTCCAAAATGTTGTCAAAAAACAAAGTCGCGTTATCGCATTTTTTTGACCGAAAAAAATGAAAATTCTTGTAATTTAAGGTGTTATACATTGTATTTTACAATTTTTACTACGAAATTTGCATCAATATGATAAATCTTGTAATTTACGTTTTTAAAATCATAATTTACGTACATTACGCTTTCAAAAGGATGGATTATGTTTTCAAATGTCGTTCTCAAGAGAATATTTTTCTATGTGTAATAATTTTCTGCCAAAATTTCGCTGAACCAGTTTTTTTCAAATAAATTTCCAAATAATTTTCAGTCTTTCCCACTCAACGATATCAGTCGAGCACGCTTTCTACCTCGTTACATTCACGTGAAAATTCCTCTTCTCACGTAGAGTCATATAATCATAAATAAGTAATAGATTCAGCGAGTTGTGTAAAATGGTCGCGCGCCCTGATTCCGACACCTCCGAAACTGCAAACTAAACTCGAACACGAATGAAAACAATAAACAATTTTTCTTCTATCCTTGATTCGAGTGTCGCAGAGGTCAATTTCCCTGGTACCCGTGGAGAAATGAACGAAAAAACAATTACTCGCATTTTTGTGGTGGAATTGTTGGGGAAAAAATGACCCCCCATATACAAAGTTAAATGTCGGGGAACAATGGCAGTGTCACCGGAAAACAGTAAAATCGGGATTGAAAAAAAGTGTATTCTTTCTCACTGCCGCGTGAACCCACAATTGCCTGTGGCGCGTGTTCTTTAACTATTATACTCTTGGGAATTGGAATTCTCCAAGTTTTTCATTCACTTCCCGCCAACTCTCGCATTCTAGAGAAAAATCCATTTCCCTTTTTTTTATTGAGGGGAATTACGTGTTTTATGGGTGCTACTGATACAGTCTGAATCGGTTCTATCGTTTATTGATGATCTATTCCAATATTAAGAATTTTAGTAGCCATACAGTCACAGGATTTAAACTAGTTGTGCCCGTTTAATAAATTTAAAAAATATGGAAATCTATAAAGGAAGAATTTTTCGAAAACTCGATTAGACTCGAAATTATATGTTCTTTGCCAATTCAATTATTCTTTTTTTTTTTGTTTATCAAAGGATTAAAGTACCCATTTATAAATAATGGAAATATTTTTAATTAGATTAGAATGACCGAATTTTCCATTTCCGAGCCAAAATTGCCAATCAAAAATCAATTATCATTTCCCATAAAATTTCGATGAGTAATGAAGTGGCGCCCTTTAACATTACCACACAAAATGAAAAGTTCCCTTACATTCTTTAATCACCGGTTAAATATTTCAGGTAATTCCCGGAAATTTGAGGACCAATTTCTATCAACAATTATACTTCTGCAAAACCATCAAAATTGTATTACTCACCACGAAAATCTCTCGTCTCTCAAATTATCACTTAATTACTCATCATAATAATTGCCGCCCAGATAATCTAAAAAATATTATTCATTGGTCATGTGGAAGGGGCGCAAGCGCCCCCATGGGCCGCACGTAAACCGAGACCAGGGAGGTCAGCCGTCAAGCGCCAGCTGAGATCTCAGTACACGCGCGATCGTCTGGCCGTGAGGACGCATGATTTATCAGAGTTCTTTCTCTCAAGTTCTCCTTCAAATTCGAGCAAAAAACCTCGTCCTAGTGACTTTTCCAATTGTCGCCCCTCACAATTATTTTTAAAAAAATCTTCAAAAAGCAACTCGTCTCCGAAACTAAATTTTATACCCAAGTGGATCGATAAACAGGTACCACGTGTTTCAAGGTCACACGTAGCAAATCCTCGAGACGCACTGCGACGCAGACCCCAAAAATTTTCATCGATCGAAAATATTTCCTCCCTTTCTTCGATCATCAAGAGACTCTACAATGCCGGCCGATGCAGAGCTCAGTACAATTTTGAGTCGTCGTCAAAAAATTAACGACGAACTCGAGGAGGGCAAGGAAGTCAAGAAACAGTACAAATTTGTCAATGTTTACACGGAATTTCACGAACTGTCTCGTCGGGAGATCAAGCAGTACGAGCAGACCTTCAACAGGTGAGTCTCGGCTTCTTTCTCAGATATTTTTATACCACTACCTGTTATGGTAGCTCTCTGAGATGATAGCGCACCAGCGGAGATCGATATATCCTCGGGTTAATGCTGGATCAATGACTCGTGACGTGACGTTTGTTCTTTGCATTGAGTCGTACAATTTGTGAGATCAATTGCCCGCGACGATTTTCAATAAAATCAGGGGTAATCAACCGTACAATTAGATTTTTAGCAAAAAATTGTAATGTTTAGTTCTTTTTTACTGGCAAATAGAGTAATAGAAATTATTGCAATCTTTTATTCTTTTTTTTTTAGTATCTTGAAAAGGGATTTTTAGCTGTCTTGGAAATTTATTCATTTCTTAAATTTTTCCTTCATTTTATTATCCAAAATACACTTCCTAATTTTTTTTTGCTGATTTTTAAAATGACTCCTAGCGGCAGAGAGGCCCTTCGAGCAGTTTCTTTTTTAAGCTATCGGAAAAGTCATTGTCGGAATTGGATTGAATTTTAAAATAAAATATATATTTATGATTATTTGGAAAATTTAAAAGGAAATCGCCAAATGGATTTCTATATTAAGCCCATTGATTTATTGGAGAACAATTAAAGAACAAATTCTACTACACACAACAACTAAATTTAAAAAATTTCACACAACTTTCCATTTAGAAAAAAAATCCTGCTTGCGAATAAACAGCTCAAATTTCTAACTTCCGAAGAAAATTTATGCATATCTAATTGATAGAAAAATCCCATTATATCCGTCTACAAATTGTTGCTAACAAGTAATAATTATCGCCCCACTCATATCTGAAGGAGAAGAATGTAAATCCTTCTGCGTTACTAATAATCGAGATTATTTTCCCACCGTCTCCTTAAAAATCCATCATTATTGCACGTAATTGATTTATTACGAAGATAAAACTGTATAAATTAATTGTAATGACGAACAGACAAACGTGTCGTGCTAGTTTTTCTGCTCGTACTTTCTCCCCTGCATCGAAAATGTTATTCCCCCGATTCTCTTTTCAGCGAGTGATTTGATGATCATAAATATAACATTTAATTGCTATCGTTTTCGAATGATTGCCATTTAATTGGGTGATTGTCAAGATTAATTCAAGAAACGGAAAAACCGAGAATTGATGATTGATCCCACATTTCTTTGATTTACAATCTCAATTTTTATTCACAACAATACGCATCATAATTTAATCTCGAGAGCCAGCTCTCATTTATTGTATTTACTCTCCCCCAGATGTCTCAAATGAAAGCAACAGGACAGACTTCGACATTCAGGTCGCGTTGAAAAATATTTACATTTCATTTTCACAACTGTCGTTCTATATAGCTCAAGTGTTATTATTAAACATTGAGAAAATGAGTTCATCAATCCCCGCACTGGAATAACTCCGAGTGCATGACCTGATTATTTAATTTTGGAGCTGTTTTCCTGGATTTGATGATTCGTACCAAATATCTCTGCGGGGTCAACATCTCCACTGGTCTAGAAATAGCCCACTACCTCGGTTGCAGGAATATTTACATTATTAATTCGTTTTCACTCCTACATCGGTTGAAATTAGCTTATATAAGTTCGGCTGATTCATCGACATTAAATTTCACGATTTGGCAAAATCGATAATTCAACAAAAATCAACATTTCACAATTTTATAATAGTTACGAAGTAAAATTTAGCTTTTTTCACTGAGGATTCACACAACTCACAATCGCGACGTTATTAAATTTATTTATTTTCATTATATTTATCGCCTTATTCGTAAGCAAGAATAATTACATTCACTTGAAATTTTGTTCAAATTTTTTTCTTCACAATTTCATTAGCTTTGAATTTTTTGCTATTTTCTGAAAAAATTATATCTTCGCAAAATGAAGGAAACGAGATACTAAAGTTTACTACCTGCGGAGCAGTCAATACAATTTTCCTCCATCCTGTATCCTGGTACATAGAATCGTTGTAAGTGGGCATTTGGAGGGTATACCTATTTCCAGGAAACACCTGGAGTCTCGTGCGGTCGAAATCAGCCGGTTGTACTTGGTGGAGGCAGGAAAGTGCGTCGCTGGGCCTACCCGACCACTCTTCGCATTGTTGGACCTGCCGGTTCAAAATATTTCCCTCCTCTCCACTCGAATCCCAGCAAAAAGCCTGGGCGAAGAAAAACAATAAGTTGGGCCTGGCAGCGGGGCCAGAACGAGAGCTCATTCCGATAAAATAAAAACGGAAATATCCTCAACCCTTTAAACTTCTAGTACTCCTTCGACAAAATTATTGTAAGGGAATTTCGTTGCTCTTGCACTTATAGAATCCGTTAACCATTACGGGTCGGGTGTAACAGTTCGCTACCCCGAAATCGCCCTGAATTATTTGGTGAAAAATAATTTCTAAGTCGTAAACAAACTAATTTATTAATTTTCGACCTCCAGACACGATTCCTGCAGATCGGAAATAAGATCTGTTGACGAATTGATCCGTATTTCACTCGTAATAAATGACGGCGATTTTAAGGTCTTAAATTATTACACCCGGGGCTTAACGATTGTTAATAACTAAAAAAAAATCACGAACACCAACTAATTCCATTGTCTATTTTCCCCAGCTGAATTTTCTGAATTCTTATTTTGGTCCGGAAAATTTAATTGCCAACTTCAACGCGCGACTTTCTTCTAATAAATAATTCATGTACAAAAATAATCGCGCATTTTCACAATTATCGTTTTAAATTTGTTGAATGTTCCTCAAATAAACTGTTTCATCAATAACGAGTACGCGAGATATGGTGATGGATGTATTTATTTTCAAGGATTTCCTGCTCAACTTAACCACTTCCGAATTTAAAAAAAAATGAGTGAGTGACTCACAATGTCAGACCGGTTGGTTCCTGAACTCTCTGGGCAACACAGGCGCTTCCTGATCCCTTCTAATTGAAATGCTGCAATCAGGCCATTTCTCCCCTCTGGTGTGGCCTGATTTAAAATGACAGTTGCCAATTCTACCTAACGAACCGTCATTTTGTGATTAGATTTTTATTGTCGACGACGTCTTTATCGAATTATCTACACTATCAGCGATATAATTTCATTACAGTCAGAAAGAATCCGATAACGGTGATTCTGAGAGAAAAGAAAACCTTACCATATTTCGAGTTAATTGAAATTTGCAATTGATTTGAAATTCGAGAGATTTTTTACCAATTAATTTCCAAATTTTCCGAATTTCTCAATGTAAGTCTAATACATTTTCGACTACTGTAGAACTTTTTTCATTCTTTCCTCAAAAGGTTTGCTTTGAATTGTCCAGAGGGAAACACTGACGCATAAAAATAACATTATTTTCAAGGAACACAATGTAATAGAAGAGAACAGACTAAGTAACAGTCTCCGTCTCCGCGATATTTGATAATGGATGATGGACGGTTATCGCTCGTGATACATTTCCTGCTGTTGATTCAACCACATTTCAGAGGATCTAATCATCCAATGTCAGCGAAAAAATCCTCTCTCCTTGTGTCAAATAAACTATTAATTTCTAATTTCAGTCGATAATTATGCACATGACAATAAATATTACAGAACTTACTTAAGGAATTCAGACGACATTTTTACTAAATCTGCAATTCCTTCAAAATTCAGTTGCAGGTGATGTTTACTTTTGGCATGTAAATTTCTAAATGAAAAATTTCAGGAACGACTTGATCTTTTAAGAGAAAACAGACCCCCAGTGTGTACAGAAAATTCAAAAATTGTCTTTTCTGCCACAATTATTATGTTTTCGTCATAGAATTACTTCATCGACTGTATGAAGTAATAATCGAGCCGATGATATAGTTTCATATAAAAAAATTGATAATTATGGACGAAGAGACAATTGACAAATTTCTTATAGACAACGGGGTTCCATGTCATCTTGAATTCAATTCAAATGTCCAACCCTAAAAATTCAAACGAAACTACTGATTAATTTTCAAAGAAAGAAATTTCTAACAGCGTGTGTTTCACATATAATCATCTCGAATTGAATCCACACGGAAACAACCGGTTTTCCTGCGCTTATCTCCCGACAGTTACATGTGACTTTAAGTCCCACGTTTATAAACTTCACGCGATTTTACGGTATAGGCAGCATGCCCTCAGTGTCACTTGATTTTTACTTAACTCACAAACCGCGGAAATTATATGCATGAAGTGTCACTGGGGTCGAGAAGAATCGTAATTTTTTGGAATTTTTTTCCGATCTACAATAATAATGTGTAGTGGCAGATGATAATGTTGTTGAGTGCTCGATCAGGGAGTAAATAGGTGAGACCGTTATTCACGATATTAAATCGCACGACTTGAATACCGATCGCTCCCCAGTAGCCAAATCTCCGGTCGTATTAAATATGTTAGAATGATATCAGAATTAGGAACGGTTATTGATATTTTTTACACGTATGTAAGGGCTAAAATGCATTGGAATAATTGATCCATGCGTTTTAGTAATGAAAGGATAACACGAGACTGTAATTAAAAACGTGTAAATTTTCTTAAATTTAAAAAAAAATTACAGTTTCACTGAAATTTTAACAAGTTTAAATATTTAAAAATCTTCTACTTCCTTGATTTTTTTATGTGTGAGACGATTAGGTATGTAAACCGAGTCCCCCGAGTCTGAATTAATCTCTTTCGCGAACCTCATTGAATTTAATGAATTATTTTTCTTTTAATTTGAAAGATTTCAATTTTTTCCATAAATAATATGTTTGAAAGTATTTATTTAAAAATCGTTCTTTCTCTTTCAATTTATTCGTTTAAGTTGTGACTTTAACTCGTGTTCAAATTTTATGTTTTCTTTTTTTCATTTCATGCAGCCTTTTAAGCATTTACAAAATGAAGATCATAATAAAAATAGTATTGACGTAACCCCCAGCGTGAAAATCCCTCCTACGAAGTTTCATCAAAAGAAATTTTCTCGCCTTACCGCTGACGTTACTAGGCAACACTCGGTGTAAAGCTAAATCCAGCCCAGTTTGTGACTCTCAGACTACGTCACACTGCATATCATTAGTGCACAGCCCACGTGGACGATTAAATCGATCGATTTACACCCAATGACTCGTTGAGTTTCTTCCCCAGAATCGACACTTATGCCGACACAAATTTTACCATCAAGACTGGAATATCGGGCAATTTTTCACGGAATATTTTCTTCAACCCCCGAGAATTTTTACAACTCTATGAATTATAACAAAATAATATTTGGCCTACGCCTTTCACACAGAGAACTTCAGTTTCAAACTCGCGAACCTCCACACGGGCATAATGCCACCCATAAACGCCATTCGAATTTAATGTCAGGCTGATGCCAAGGCCGTCTGTGGAATGCAAACTTGGAAAAAAATGAAAGTCTCCTACCAAAAAAAAGAAATTCATTGTAAGATTTATAATTTCAAACTGAGACTTTGAGAAGTTTTAAATTAAGACTTTCGGACATCTTCAATTGAGTTTTGTAAATCTAATTGTTTTATTTTGCTACCAAAAATTTTTTTTTACTTGAAATTCTTAATTTTAGACTTACAAGCAACAATTTGAATTGTTTTAAAGTCTCAAATTAAGGCGATTTATTTTAGTCTATTTTTCAACCGCCCGAAACCATTTCTTTTCTTGTCCGCATCATCGGTAATCACTCACGTCTGATAGGAAAATTTCACATTCACGTTCGACTCGGCGGGAATTAGCGATCCATTACCTTACACATCATTTTCATTTACAAGTAACGGTGAATAAATGCCAGTTACGATGATTTTCCGGAGAATTCAGTCATCGATTTCTTCAGGGCTTGGCCTCCACGAAAAGCATAATAAAATGGAGGAAATACATTCAACTAAGCAAAGAAAGTTGTGAGTAAAGAAAATAAGTTCCCAATCAGATATAATCTAATTCAAAGATTTTTATCAAAACTCCAGAACAAAATCTAATGACTCCGACAAAAATTACAATATTTCCCTTAAAATATTTCAATCAATATAATTTTTTTTGTTCCACTAAAAGCGCCAATAAACCTTCACGGATCATTTCCACCCGACCATTCTTTTCATAAAAAAAAATCCAGTAACAAATAATCTTCTGAATCAATATATCATGTAAAAACAGAAATATTTTTTTGCCCTCAATAGACTGCAATTACCGCATAAAAACAGTACTAACCGCCAATAACCAGCCCTTAATATCCCGCCAGCTGATAACAAAGAACCGAAGATCCGTATTGAATTCCGGAGCGAGCCGCCCATCATCACTCCCCTCACATAATATCATAGACGTAACAGGCAGGGTGTATTTCACGATTCTGCGAAACGCGAGCACCAGCGCTTGAGGGGCTTTCATTATGGCGCGTTAAAAAGTAAAAAAAAATCCCATAACCCAAGCGGTCCGAACCCCCCCAAGCTGACTCTCGCCCACTTTATTTTTTTCCGTACGCGAAGGGCACTCAGTCCAGTTGAGACAATTTCACCTGCTTATTCACTCCTTGGAAAATATTTGTCAACATTTTTGAAATTTAAATTGCCATGACCGTCGGAGGCTCATTTACACTCGTTCGTCCAAGCAACTTCTCTCCTCGGACGCAACTTCTCTAGTTCTTCTATACTAACGCGATCTCGTCATTTCATTTCAGGTGTAATTCAATCTTCATAAGAAAGATCGGGTAAACTCTTACTGTATCGCATTTCTAAACGTCACGTCCTGAAAATCGTTGTAATGCGAGAGCATTTTCCATTAGGTCAAGGATTATTGTTTATTGCGGGGACATTCACCTGATGATTAAATACAATAGTCCACAAATTGTGCAAGAGGTTTAAAAAATGTTTGACCTGAAAATCAATGCGAAAATACTACATTTCCGTGAACAATAAAATATCTGTTATTGTTAACTTTTTATTTTTCAGTATAAAAAAATAGAGAAACACGTTCCACTGCTAGATTGCATGCAGAAATTCCTGCAGTGACCTAATTCTCTAAAAACAGAGCAAACATTAAAACATTCCTAGAGTAGGAGATTTCGCGCTGAAGAAAAAATAAAAAAACTTTTTAGCTCTAGTTTAAAAAAAATCGATCAATATTCAGGTGGTTCGATGAAACCACTTTTTTACCCAATGAAAAACCAACTTGTCAGAGCTCCATTGAATTCCGATAGATTGAAAAAAATGTGAGAACATATAAACGAAAAAGTTGATGTTGAACCTGTGCTCCATTTATTGCAGTCACAATATCTAATCCCACTACAATAATTTCCCCTTTAACGCCAGTCTTGCTATTGATATTCAGACTATTGGGGTCAATATTTCCATACGAGAACAATTCAATTATCCTGTGTAGCTGGTCATCAACAATTCCGGCAATTACATTTATTCCAATCATTAGTGTTACGCTAATTGAGTCGGACGTCGAATCATTGATATTTGGCATTGAGAGAATCATCTGTTGTTTATTCATTATCAATTATTCCAGGATTTTTAAGGTATATATATTATTTCGAAATAACATCGACGAAAGAGAGAGAGAGAGAGAGAGAGAGAGAGAGAGAGAAAAAACGAAATAAAAAATCACTGTTCATTTTCAAACATCTTTCCAAACCCTCGATTTGTCACTGGTATCCCACGTAAATGGCTCAACCACATTGAGCCCCATCCAGATTTCCTCCCGCATTACGATGATTAATTCTCCCGAGTGAAAGAATAATATCCAGGCGCATTACTTCTCCTGTTCGAGAGTAAAACCTTCTCGGAGAGGACAACAGTTCCATTCGTTCACCTTGACCGAGTTTCCACATCTCGATTGTTGGCATCTCGCGACGCAAAACTTCATTGCAACTCCGAAAATCCTCCAATCAATCTTAACTCAACAACAAATGACGAGTAGAAGCGAATTAACGAGTCGAATTGATTTGAATATCTCGGAATTTTCAATATGCATCATAAATTAGTGACTCGCGGGGTCACTGATGCCGCCGTTCGTGTCGAGTAATTACCTCGTCATGTGCATGAGAGCCTCAATTACTGGGGATTTGATGAAAGTTAGTGCAATGAAGCCTCCATACGTCCTCACTTCCTGCATGCGCGCCAAGAAAAGTAAAATCAATGGGATGCAGTGGTATTTCAAGACTCAAGGTCTATTGATTTTCATTCTCCTTCATCTGGATAACGTATTTATCGACCTCCAGTTACTATACTACGCATCCCTCGCATATTTTTATTCATCCCGTTATTATGATTTGTTCATGTGACATTTAAGGAAGTAAGCAAGTATTTTTCATTGATATCTAATTGATTCAATGCGGAAACAGCTGTTCCCTACATTGATTAGCCAACACAGCCTGATAAAATACAGTAAAAAACGAACATATTTTTTTTTTAATGAAATATGATGCTTCTAAGGTTTTTCGCGCATTATAGAGAGAATATTTATGTTGAAAATGGATGATTGAGATAATAAATTCAGTAAATAAGTGAAAAACTTTATCCTGTATTTCAGCGCTCGGAGGACACATCTGCTCTTAACAAGTTCCGCGGAGGAACCGACTAAAAAGACAAAGACGAACTCGAATAAGTGAAAATCACTACGGAACAATATCGTTCCTGGGCTATCGTTATCGTTGGACCGCCTCGCCTTCGGCTCGGCTCAGCTCACCAAACACAACTTCGCATGCGCAAAATTGCACTCCGCACACACACTGTGTCGAAAAGTTGACTTTTCGTCACTGAGTAATGAAAATGTTCTTTCTATCCCTGTGTAAACATGGGAAATATAAGATTAATTTTTATTCCATTAGTTCAATCCGAAATTCAACAATTGCAGTCAAATCTACAATTTTTTAATCTCCGTTGCAACACAATTCACTGCCACTCTCCAACGGTCTACCAAATTTCAATTTTTGTTTAACTGCAAAGTTCAATTGAATTCTAGAACTCCATTTCGCAACTAATTAATTACTCACGGATTTTTATTGCGGCATGAGTTCAAAAAGCGAAGGGGACCATCGCGTGACAATGAGAAATCACACGGCTCGTTTATTCTCGCGCCGCAATTTAAATTCGTACAAACCGTCGATGTTTCCCGCGTTGTCGGTATACCGGAAGTTTTATGAAGAAATCCAAAACTCGAGTGGCATTTCTTGCGTGGGATATCAGCTTTCCCTGCGGCTTATTTATCGATCCCAAGGATACGAAGTGTGAGCGACATTTCGAGTAATGCGGATGCCCACGCCTGAGGTGATACTGCGCCTGGTCCAACCCCGCACGTGATCTCCTTTTCTGGCACTCTTATGGACAATTTAAAAAAATTGTAGATAGTGCAAACATGATTTTTTTGCAACAGAAGAAATGGCAAAAGAAACGTTGTGGGCACCAATATTTACATAATGGCATTCCGACCTTTGCACTTCTTCTTATGTTGCGAAAAAAAAATTTGTTGGAATATTTGAGAATAGCCCACTTTATTATTTAAAAAAAAAAATCAGCGGACTAAGATTTACGACTGGAACAAGGAACCAAGACAAGGGACAATTTATGAAAGGTTGCGCATCGCACTGGAGTGCAACTTGATCCAAAACAAATGTTGAAATTTGAAAAAAGATTTTGTCCCCTAGGGTCATAAACTTTTTCTTGGGTTTTTACGTTCCTCCAGAAAGGATATTTTTACTTGGTTATAGTTCGGTCTTCGCCAACGACCTTCTAGAAAAGCCATTCCTTCTTCGTGCAGGTAAAGGTATTGTGAATATATTTTACCGCATTCGTTCACTTTAATTCATACCCTTGCACCCATATTCAAATACAAATTTTCAGTTTCTGAAAAAATCTTCAAATTCAAATTCTCTGGTTTCCATTTTATCTTTCGAGTTTTCATGTTTCCCTTCCCTTGAACTAGCTTTCTATTTCGTAATTTTTATTTTTCTTCAGACACCCAATTTGTAATTAGAGCAGATTTTTTTCACTTTTTTTATTTTCGAATTAATTTTTGAGTCGTATATATTTTTTGGTTCTTTTAAATATGGTGTGCAACATCGACAAAAGGAATTCGATATAGCTGAGCTGTCAAGGTACACTCGATATCGCATTACTCACTTCCATGAGAGAGTCTTACATACATCGGTCTTTCGAATAAGGTAATGGTTAACAAAGGAATACGATAAAACGTCAGGTGGTGAGATTTGTGGATACAAGAACCAGACGAAAGAAATATTCGTGGAGGCAAATACATCAATGCTGGGTGACAGAATGATGTAGATGATTGAAATTGTAGAAAGTTCTAGGATCCCAAGATATCCTTTCGAGATTCATAATTTTTGAAAATTTCTTTTCAAATTAACAAAAATCTGAGCATTTTTAGAACGAATCCTTTACATAAAATTTTAATGACATTCTAGGTTTGAAGATGATGATAATAAAAATTTTCAAGCGCTAAAACTTTAGAAGTTTTAAGATTCGTTTTATTGAAACAAATTGTTTATCGAAGCTTTGGAATTTATCAGGAAACCAATTTCGAAATATTGCAATTGATAAGAAAAAATGATGAAATACATCAAATTCAAAAAAATTACATAAAACTAAATTAAATGCATCATCGTAAAAAAGAACTCGAAAATTCTTGCAAATTACGAATAAAATAAAGAATATAAAGACGTCAGCCATTAAATCTGCGCCTTTTAATTAACCCTTTGAGCTACACCTCCTAATGACTCTTGCCACAAATATTGTGGCAGTCCAGTAATATACTGACTGAAGAGGAAAATACTGTGACTCATGAAATAAAATAGTGAAAAAGAAATCAGAAGAGAACTGCGCATTCCCCCCCCCTCCCCAGTTCAGTCATTGGGACTGGTTTTCTGGTCTGCGTATGGATAGTAGTTTTCATCGTTACACACACGGAATATCAAAACCCGATGACCGTTGCCTTGACGTGACTTACGCCAAACTGTTGTTTTGCGAAATGCACGAGTCACAGGTCACCGGCAACCTGCAGCATTATTTTTTATCACTTGCAACAACGAGGAAAGATAAAGCAGCGAGACAAGTTGAGAGATAGACCTTGTTTTACTCAGCTCAATCTCTTTCACTTTCTGACTGTCGTTTTTCATTGAATTTCTTGTTGTGGAGGTGGATCGTCAGGTTTATTCCACAAGTTCCAAATTATTCAGTAAATCATTAAAAAGTTGATTGTTTCACTGCATTGTCCATCGTATTGTTCCAATCCCTGAAATGTTTCATTCAATACTAAAATTAAAAATTCAATTTGGACTTTTGTAACTACAACTAAAGTTTATAAATCTTCGAATTAAATTAATTTGTTGATTCTATCGTGGATATTTTTTGCAAACATTGAAATATTTCATTATATTCCAGAATTAAAAATGCAATTTGGAGTTTTCAACTATAGCTGCAGTTTATGAATACTTTGAATTAATTTAATTGTTAAATTTTATAATAAATATTTATTTTTAATTAATTTAAATTCAATTTTCTGAATGACAATACTCTTTGCATCATTTTTGTAATGTTCTTTAATTAATAATAATCAAAATTGTAATATAGCAATCAGCTTTATCACAACCTTCTTTCGCAATAAATTTTGATTCGATCTGGTACATTTTCATTCGTGGAAAATTGTATTGAGCTCAATCTTTTTCACTTCCTGACAGTCGTTTTTATTGGATTTCTTGTTGTGCAATTGTGTCGTCGGGTTTATCACAGATGGATACTATTGAAAGGGACATTCATGACAGAGGAAATGCCGGGGGGGTGACAGTTGACTGACTTGTACTTTGGATTTTGTGCACGTGGTATGACGAAAGTGACTACCAATCTTCAATCTGGGGTAAAAACGTGTACTTAAAAGTAGTTTCACCGCATTGCCATTTACTGGTGGCTTGAAAATTGTTAGGACAGACTCTTTGTTGCGTAATTTTACACAATACTGTACCACCTGCATACCGGTAGCCACTTTTGTCATGTTTCAGGTCTTGACAAACGTGCTAATTATCATAAAACGATTTTTTTTCTCGCTTATCGCGTTTCTAAAACATTTTTTGTCTTGCAATGTTGTTGTAAATTCTGACACGTTCTATTTGACTAGAAAAACATGAAATTGAAAAATCGTGACGTGTTTTTCCTTATTATTGTTAATCATTGAGCGCATTCCGTTGTGGATTATTGAATTAAGATCGACGATTTTCTTTAATTTCATGTGCTTTTTAAAGGAAAAAAATAAAAAAGTTAGAAAAAATGGTTAACTATTTCAACAAGTTGAAATTCCAAAAGAAAATAACAGTAGCTTGTTAAATCCCAATCACTTGAAGTTTTTTGCATCTAAGAAAGTTGAGTGTGCTGTTTAAAAATTAATGCCAAACTATAATTTTATCAATTTTGTATATTTCGTTTTTTTTTTCAGATTCGATGATGGAAAAGATGGGTACCTCGATCTTGCAGAGTTAAAAAGAATGATGGAGGTCCTTGGTGCACCCCAGACCCATCTGGGCCTCAAGGCCATGATCCAGGAAGTCGATGAGGACGGCGATGGTCGCATCTCGTTTCGCGAGGTGAGTGACTCTTTCATTTTCTTTATGACCAAGAAATATTTTTGGTCTGACTTTCACTCGTTAAATAAGAATGAAAATTATTTTTTAGTGGGAGGCCACAGGTTCTTGTCATAATTTTGGTATTGAATAGGGGAGGGATTTCATGGAAATGCCCGAGACCAACACTTGTGCGCTTAAAGACCGACATTGGCTGAACGAAAATTGGTATTTACGATCGTTGAAGCTTCAATTTAACCGGAAATATCATAACGTCCGAGTCATGCTCAGTTATAATGCCAGGTCGACTACTTTGGAAGCGTTAAATTTTGAAATTCGTTAACAATCGAATCGTCTTTAGTTGTAAATTGTACGAAATTACTTTCTGACGAAGTTACTATTAATTTTACAACTTCGAAATGGCCCTAATCGTAAATTTGACCAACTGGTGGAAAATTACAGGGGGGAATTTTCATTACTGAGGTGGAGGCTGTAAAGGTAACTCGATAGGTCGCAATTTACGAGGTATGGAGAAATAGGGAATTGGTCATTCGTGGAAACCTCTGAAAGATACGAATTTTTATAGGTATTATCCCTGGAGTTCCTGTGAATCGTATCATTCTCTTTTGCTCTGCGATCATTTCGATTACTCACTGGAAACGATATTCGCTGATTCGTAACCGTGGACTATTGTTCATAACTGGGCAAAGATTGTTTCACAACTCTATATTTTTTTTAAATTCGGTGCAGCTGATAGAAAATTTTAGTCTTCTTCTTAGATATTATTATTATATTATTTGACCGGTATTGATAATATTGATTTGCTTCTCGATAAAATTTCAATACGAATTTAACATAACTTCCTAGTGCAAGACCCTAGATTTTCCACTGGATAAAAATAAAATGCGTGTACAGTAAATGCTAACAGGATCTAGTTTTCACTCTCGCGTTTCCCCATCATTTCAACTGTTACTGGAAAAAAGAAACCCTTGCATCACGATAATTTTCGATTCTCCACAATTCGAAGAAATTCGTTCCATTCTTTACACACGTATTTTTGTATTTTTTTTTAGTTCTTACTGATCTACAGAAAAGCTCACGCTGGAGAACTGGAGCAAGATTCTGGTCTCGGGCAATTGGCCAGATTGACAGAAGTGAATGTCGACGAAGTTGGAGTCACTGGAGCTAAAAATTTCTTTGAAGCTAAGGTAAATTGCTGGGCAAGTCCTCCATCAATATTTGAAGTGGAGCATCTCGACCATAAGTCTCCAATTTTTCTATTCTCTTTTACCTATTTATAGTTTTTTTAATGTTTTATTTGTAGCGATGGAGAATATACTATAAGAATTTTTCGAAGGATTTCGAAGGTTCACAAATCAAATCAATTTCGCGAGAATTTTAAGAGAAACAATCTCAAGAGTTACAAAAGAAAAATCTAAAGCTATTGATAAATTTGCAAAGGCGAATTAAATGGAATTTTCTAGCTAAAGTGCTAGTATTTCCTACGAACTGTTTAATAATTATTTTTCTTTTCTTATTTACTTTTTTATACATTTATTCGCGAGGAAGGCACGTCTGTCCTAGAAGACTATTGTCCTAAGACTAAATACTATGACACAGAAAAACAATCTCAGGGATATGAAAAGCAGAAATATAATGTGATGATTCGAAAAGGAACAAAGTCCTTCTCGAAGTTTCCACGTCTGTTTAGGCATAACCGCCCTCAAGTGCGGAATATAATCGAATGTAAATTAGTCCCTTGCTAGAGTTGTTTTCCCAAAAAATCATTTAGTTTAAAAAACCATACTCTGAACTGCCAACATCCTGCTGTAACAATAGAAAGGCGATTCCTCGTTGCCAAAGCTAAATGTAATCATTTTCTCATCTCTCAATACAAAAGTCTGTATTTGCAGTATAAAACTCTGTCATTAATTTTTAAGATAAGTACTAATTAGAGCTAATTACATGGTGAGACACAGTAATAAACAAATGGTTTTATTTTTCGCTCAATTTCTGTTTCAGATTGAACAATTACGAAAGTCAAGTAAATTCGAGGATGAAATCCGAATGGAGCAGGAAGAGCGACGACGGGAGGAGGAGGAGAAGGCAGCAAGGCGTGCGCAGTTTCGAGAGAGAGCCGCTATCTTCGGAAAGAATTAAGTCTGAATTTACAAATATAGAGTTACGTATCACTTTACAAAACGAGAATGCTTTTTATCGATTCTCTAGACTAATTTAAAATAGTTGCGCAATAAGTGAGCCTTAAAATTGGTCAGATTACCTGTTCTTCACGTTATTTAGACTACAAAATTATAGTTTGAAAGTGTTGAAAGTCTCTTAAAAATTATGAACTGTTGGCATGTAATTTCATTAAAGTTTTAGCGATTTGAGAGTATAAAAGTGTGTGCGGAATATTTAAGTCTTGAGAAAGCGCAACTGGAAGTATAACAGCATTAGTGTTTAGTGTGTAAGATATTTCTCTTATTTTATGTTGTCATGATACTTCACCAATCATTCTCATTTACACGGCGATAAAAATTTGTATTTTGTCAGAACTATTCTTAATTAATATTTTTATATTTAAACGAACTTTCTTTTAGATTCATGTGTACATAAAATTATTTCTTGTTTCTTCGGCCATTGTAATATCTTAGATTTTTAAGCTTTTAAAGATGTTAATTGTGATAAAATAATAAAGTTATCAAACTCACTGGATTTTTGTTTGCTTTGGGAATTCTCAATTGTCAATCTCAAACTGGTAAAAAGAAATTTCATTTTTAGAAATTAACGTATTAACCAGGTCATCTTATTTTTCATTGATAGTTTCTATGAACAAACTTTCTTTTAAATTCATGTGCACATGAAATTATTTCTCAATTCATCGATTTGCTAGTGTCCTGAGAGAAAGAAACCCTTTTTGAGTGCTGGACAGTAATATCTTACTCTGTGAAAAACTAATTTTATCCAGAAAAATTTATAGGAGCATTGTTCGATGTCCTGATCGATAACAATCGTTAAGTACTATTCGAATGAGTATTATTTTGTCCTGATAGAAGACAATTGTCAAGTACCATGGTGTTCATGTCTACTACAATCACCGGTAGAAGATGGTCAAGTATCCTTCGAATAACCGTCGTTCTATGTCCTACTCGATGAAAATTATTAAGCACTCTTCGAATGAATATTGAAAACTCATTCTGTAATACTCAGTCTCCCGTTGATGACGATTTCACCTGGAAAACAAATTTTTTTTAACTACTTCATTTCTTCTTTGTAAAATGTTAATTCTAGTGCCATTCAGGGATGACCAAGTCTTCAGCCTGGTACTTACATGTTGTTCAGAAAGGATTTATTTTAAACCTCAGAAAGGAAAATAAAATACAGGGATGAAAAAAAATTAAGTGAATACATGGAAAAAAAATTCAGTAGAACTTATCGTTCCGTTAGATAATCATGTAGTATTTTCGCTGGTCGGGGAAAATGACCGCTTCAGTAAAATTTATTGAATGCTCACTAAAAGGTATCGGTAAAGGAGTACAATAAAAATTATCCAACCGGTCAATAAAATTTGTTATATTTTACGTTGAGTTTATTTTGAATTATGGCGGTTTCACTTAGTTATTACTACTACCAAGATGGCGCGCATGGCTGTTACCCGATGTGGGTCACACCGGTGGAGATACAGAGCCGGAGTTCTCGAAACGAAATCTTCGATTTCTGTTGACTAATTGCCCTAGAGGATTGAGGGAAAAGATTGTCACGTGTGGATTGTCAGTGTAGTGTGAACGTTATCAGTGAACCCAGACGTGAGTACAGCATTTTTGGCTAACTTATCCATTTCTGATGCAACTGCATCTCAAGCTTGACCCCACACCATATGGCATCGAAGATTTTGATTGTTCAATTCCAAGGGGTTTTACAAACAACACTGATTCTTCCTCCTCGGCTGAGCTAGCCACACTTTCGTATATTCCTATTTTTTTACTAGTCTAACTAAATTATGTGATAAAAATTAGGACCTATTAAGTAGCCTACAAATTGAATTTTCTAAGATTTGACAATTTTTTTTTTTTTTTTACATATCTTGCTCATAAATGAGAGACAAACTCTGTGTATAAAGTAAAATTTTCTTGGTTTTATTTTCTTATTTAGTGAAAAAAAAATCCGATTTTGATCTTTTATTTCCATAGAAATGTTGATTTTCATATAAGACCCTGGATTAACCAGTACCTTTTTCACATTTTCATTGTCAAACCAAAATGGTAATTAAACTGAATGGCTTTCTTCAATGTTTGACTTTATCAAAAGGGTAGAACTACTTTATAATGACTCGGGAGATGACAGCCAAAGAGATTCGCCAGGCGTACATTGACTTCTTCAAGGGTAAAGGGCATGAGTACGTCCACTCTAGTTCAACCATTCCTCATGACGATCCAACGCTGCTGTTTGCTAATGCGGGCATGAATCAAGTGAGTATTGAGTCATTGAAGAGTGACTAAGTTAATTTTTCGTTCGTATTTTTGGGATAGACGATCTTCAAAAAAGCTTTCTCAAATGATTGAAGTATTTTCGGAGGAGAGTTTTAGAGTTCCAGTATAAAACATTCAGAGGCTTATTCTCGAAAGTAATTTATTCTACGATAATATTTTGAATTACGTTTTGTCTTTAATATTCTGTTATAAAAAATAATATGGCGAAAAAAATTAGAATCTATTGACATTTATATCTCCCATCTTTTCTATAGAAAAAATATTTTCTACAATTTGAACGGGGAAAACAATAAAATTATTGAATTCTCAGACAACTCCACCTCTCCTGGAACTTCATCCGTAAATCTCTGGAAAAAATCCCAACAAGAGGAATTCAAAATAAAACTATATGCCCAATTTCTTTTCAGTTCAAACCGATATTTTTGGGTACAGTGGATCCCAATAGTGACATGTCCCGTTGGGTACGCGTAGTGAACTCCCAGAAGTGCATTCGTGCGGGTGGAAAACACAACGACCTGGACGACGTAGGGAAAGACGTCTACCACCACACATTCTTTGAGATGATGGGCAACTGGTCGTTCGGTGACTACTTCAAGAAGGAGATCTGCACGTGGGCCTGGGAGTTCCTGACCAAAGTCCTCAGTCTACCAGGGGATCGTCTCTACGTCACGTATTTCGGGGGCAACGAAAAGACAGGCTTGGCACCTGACGACGAGTGCAAGGATCTCTGGCTCTCCCTGGGAATTCCCGCTTCGCACGTTCTTCCAGGAAGCATGAAGGACAACTTCTGGGAGATGGGGGAGACTGGACCCTGTGGACCCTGCAGCGAGCTTCATTATGATCGCATTGGGGGCAGAGAAGCTGCTCACCTCGTGAACATGGACGACCCGGATGTCCTCGAGATCTGGAATCTCGTGTTCATTCAGTTCAATCGAGAGTCCGATGGCAGCCTTCGCAGCCTCCCCAAGAAGCACATCGATTGCGGTCTTGGGCTCGAACGACTGGTATCAGTTATCCAGGACAAAAGAGCTAATTACGATACAGATCTCTTCATGCCTCTTTTCGGGGCTATACAGAAGGGGACCGGAGCACGCTCTTACAGTGGGAAAGTTGGGGCTGAGGATGTCGATGGGATCGACATGGCTTACCGAGTTCTCGCTGATCACGCCAGGACAATTACGATTGCGCTGGCCGATGGTGAGTCATCTTTGATTATGGTTCAGGGGGAATATGTCATGATAAAACAGATCTTCCATTATAAAAACCATTGAAAACATAAAAGCACGTTGATAAAAAAACATTGTGGTTCTGATGAAAAACAAAAATTCCAGGTGGAATGCCCGACAATACCGGTCGAGGCTACGTCCTCCGTCGGATCCTGCGCCGAGCAGTTCGTTACGCCACAGAAAAGCTGAACGCCAAGCCTGGGTTCTTCGGATCCCTGGTGCACGTTGTGGTTGACCTCCTCGGGGGGATTTTCCCCGAGCTCAAGAAGGATCCCCAATCAATTGTGGACATGATAAATGAGGAAGAGAGTCAGTTCCTGAAGACACTATCGCGAGGACGAAACCTCCTGGACAAAACTATCTCCAAATTGGAGGACAAGACAGTTCCTGGCGATGTCGCCTGGAGGCTCTACGACACTTACGGTTTCCCCGTCGACTTGACACAGTTGATGGCCGAAGAGAAGGGCCTGAGGGTCGACATGACAGCTTACGAGGAGTCCAAGAGACTCGCCCAACTAGCCTCCCAGGGAAAAGCCGGTGGAGTTGACGATCAGATAAACCTAGACGTCCATGCAATCACGGAATTGCAGAATTCTGGGGTTCCCCCTACAGACGATTCCTGCAAATACGATTACTCAACGACTTCAGAGGTATCCGCTGAATACAGTTTTGCCCCTTGCAGTGGAACGGTAATAGCTCTGAGGAAGCAGAGAACATTTGTGGAGGAGGCACAACCTGGGGAAGAAGTTGGAGTACTCCTGGATAAGACGTCCTTTTATGCAGAGCAGGGTGGCCAGATCTACGATGAAGGATTCCTGGTGAAAGTTTCTGACGAAGACGAAGAAGACTCCGCCGAGGTCAGAGTAACCAACGTCCAAGTCAGAGGGGGATACGTCCTCCATATTGGAACAGTGGGGTCTGGCGTGCTGAGGAAGGGAGATAAACTACAACTGAATATCGACACTTCTAGGAGACGTCTTGTCATGAGCAATCACTCCGCCACTCATGCCCTTAATTACGCTCTGAGGAGAGTTCTAGGTACAGAGGCTGATCAGAAGGGCTCATTGGTAGCCCCCGACAGATTGCGCTTCGACTTCACGAATAAGGGGGCCATGTCAACTAGCCAGGTCAAGGACACCGAAATCTATACCAATGAGATGGTGAAGGACAACAGAAAGATTTACGCTAAGGAGAGTAAACTGGCTGTAGCTAAGACTGTGAATGGACTTCGTGCGATGTTCGAGGAGACTTACCCGGACCCAGTGAGAATCGTGAGCATGGGAGTGCCTGTGGAGGAGCTGGAGAAGGTCCCTATGGGGCCTGCTGGGACGACAACGAGTGTCGAGTTCTGTGGAGGAACTCATTTACATTACACTGGACACATTGGTGACTTTGTGATAGCAAGTGAGGAGGCTATTGCCAAGGGGATCAGACGGATCGTTGCTTTGACTGGGCCTGAGGCTACGAAGGCCCTGAAGAAGGCGGATCTACTGCAGAACAGGTTGAACGATATTCAGAGCGAAATTGGGGGAGCTGATTGCTTGAAGAATGCTAAAGAGAGTGTCAGGAAGATTGTGGAGCTGAATGAGGACATTTCTCATGCTGTGATCCCTTCCTGGAAGAAGGACGAGATGAGACTGCTGCTGAAGGGCTTGAAGAAGACTCTGGATGATGAGGATCGTGCTGCCAAGGCTAGAGTTGCTAATCTCGTTGTGGAGAAGGCTGGCGAGATCATACAGAATAATGTAGGACTACCTGTTCTCGTGGAGCAGCTGGAAGCTTTCAGCAATACGAAGGCTCTTGATGGAGCTCTGAAGAAGATCAAGGCTTTGTCTCCGGAGACCAGTGCCCTCTTCGTGAGTGTTGACGAGGAGGTGAAGAAAATTTTCGCTCTCAGCGCTGTCCCTAAGAGTGCGATTGCCAAGGGACTCAAAGCGAATGAATGGATCCAGGCAATTTCCCCGTTGATGGGAGGAAAGGGCGGAGGGAAGGCCGAGTCTGCTCAGGCTTCTGGAGGAAATGTTGGGGCTCTGGAGGAAGCTCTCAAGATTGCTAGGGAATTTGCTAATA
Source organism: Psyttalia lounsburyi (assembly GCA_030522865.1). Classification (NCBI taxonomy): domain Eukaryota; kingdom Metazoa; phylum Arthropoda; class Insecta; order Hymenoptera; family Braconidae; genus Psyttalia; species Psyttalia lounsburyi. The sequence goes on from JAPYZN010001124.1 coordinate 29,245, forward strand.
TGAAACTTGGGGTTTAGGGGGTGGGGAGATTAATCAATGCATTTTCCAGGATTTTGTACGTTTGCTATTTTGTATGAGAAATATAGATTTCAAATTATTCAGCAGTTTCTGACTTACTCTTAAAGGGTTTTGATAGATCCTGCTTGGAACCAATTTCCATGATTTTTTCTCAGATTTCCTAAGGAATTTAATGAATAAAATCAATCATTTATGGCTGTGAAACTTGTGATTTAGAGATGATTTTAAAAGAGAATGAACAATGTACAACTTTGGTTTGTACATTTTATATGTTTCATCAGAATTATACATTTTACTTTATTCTGCAGGTGCTTCTGATTTACTCTTATTATTTTTTGACAACTCGCGATCATAGAGAACTCGCATCTCTCGCAGAAGGATCGGGATGTTGGTTCCTACTTTTGCAGATATCGGAATCACTGGGATGTCAATTCTTTTCTGCAGCTCTTTCAATTTTTCCTAAAATTTAGTTATCACAGTTATTTGTACGCAGTAAGATTTTTTTTAGTTAAAATAAAAGAATTTGACGCTCGTTCGCAGGACAATTCAATAATTAAAAAAGTTTAAGTGATTGTAATTAATGCATTGGATCCATTGAATTGATTTGGTATTAATTTTATTTTTACCTCAGCTCCAGGGATATCGATCTTATTAGCAATGACTAGCTTTGGCCGTTGATTCAATCTCTCACTGAACTCACTGATTTCGTTCCTGAGAATCTCCAACTGATTCCACGGCTCTTCAACACTCACATCCAGCATGAATAGCAGTGTAGCACATCTCTCTGCATGTTTGAGGAACATGATCCCAAGGCCTTTATTCTTGTGGGAATCTTCTATGAGCCCAGGCAAATCAGCGACTGCTATCTGCTCGTAGTCATCGTATTGCACCATTCCTATGTGAGGTTTCAGGGTTGTGAAAGCGTAAGGAGCCACTTTGGGACGTGCTCGAGTTATGGCACGAAGGAGAGTACTTTTGCCAGAGTTTGGAAGACCAATCTGTCGTTAATTACGTATAGTGATGACTATATAAATTATATATAGATGTATTAATTTGTTAAAGATAATTTTCTTAAAGAATGTTTTTTATCTATTATTCTGTCATTTTATGATGAAAAAAATTATGAAAGCAAGCAATTTCTCACCAAACCAACTTGTGCCATCGATCTAACTTCAATCACATACTGTGTATTCTCCCCATGGGCCCCAAACTCAGCGATTTTCGGTGTCTGCTGGACATCAGAGGCGAAGAAGGCATTCCCATGGCCCCCAGCACCACCTCGAGCTGCAATAAACATCATCCCCTCTTCCTCCAGATCACCCAGAATGTTCCCATCTATACCCCTAACAATAGTGCCAATGGGCACTTTAACAATAGTGTGTTGCGCATTCTTGCCATGACAGTCTTTATTGTGGCCCTTCTCACCCTCTTCCGCTGCAACGACGGGTTTCAGATGGTTCAAACTAGTAACATCCCTCGAGACCTGGATCAATTAAATGTTACTTCATAAATAATATTATTAATGGGCTAAATTTCGAATTTTTATTCCATTTATAAGAAAAATAACTTCGTGTACAAAAAAAATCAGCTAAATCAAAATAAGTTCAATTATTGAGGATTTTTCGAGAGCTAAAGGAGACAGCTGACAGACACCGAGTCCATTCAATTTCTGGAGAAATTTTCGCCGAGACCTCGAAACCGAGCTCAGATGGGAAGAGTACCTTGAGTGGTAATCGGAAGGTCCCGGGTGGACTTCCCGGTCCGAGGATATCTGAATTTTGTCTTCAGTTATTTGTGGACTATGTATATTGATAAGGAATTCCCACCTATCCAAAATCTTTCCCATCCATTAATCCCACTATCCTACCATAAAAATGTGGAACGCATTTCCCCTCCCCAATTCCAAACTGTTGTAAAAGTGGTTGTTCTCAATATTGTTTTGGTTCCAGCTGGTCACCGAGAAAATACGTCCTAAACGGACCTTTGCTTTAGCGTCTCCTGGAGCGCATCAAAGGGAGTTTAAATAAAAACTGAAAAAAATCATTCAATAGAATTTCACAGCGAATTCACTAGGATTTCCTACTCCATTTTCCTGGAGTTTAATTACCTGCAAGATTACGTGTCCTCCATGACCACCATCTCCTCCGTCAGGTCCACCGTGCTCGTTCGACCACGATTTGAGGAAACTCACTGCACCGTCTCCTCCCTTGCCTCCTGATACTCTCACCTGAGAGGAGGAAATTCCATTCATCAGGAAATTTAATGATTGAAGATGAACGAATTTGGCAAATTAATTGAAGAGGATCTTTAAAATTTGAAGAGACGTAGGAAAAAAGAATTCAAGTAACATGAATACAATTTCTATTGGCGCCTAGGCAATGTTTACTTCTTCCGAAAAAATAATGAGTAATGCCCGTAGTAAAGCATGTCGCCAAACAATACCGATTGTTGATTTTAGTTTTTTCGTTGATATATTAATCGTTAATTATTTTCTTATATAAAGTCGCAATTGATTAATCACATTCTGTGATCCCTTCGGATAATTTTCTCTTCATTATTCACCTGTTTTACGTCCACAAAATATTGAACTGTATCTCTAGTAGATTTTGGCTTTCGGCTTCGCAGCGGAAGTGCCACTGACTCATCATTCCGAAAACAACTAGCACAATGGAATGCCTTACGAGGACTGGGTCTGGTCAAATACAGTTCAATGGCAGGTAAAGTTTTACATAACTCTCTTGTCCTCTGCGGCCGTATTGTATGTCGCACTAGGGAAGAGGACAACCTCTGAAGGGTCTGCATCTGCAACAAAAACATCAGAGAAGATGTTTTAAAACAAACCTCTCTAAATAACAAAAAAACTTTAAAATGTGCGTAATAAAAAAGTCATTGAAGTCATTAACTGAATTTATTGAAATATTTTTTTAACTATCCAGATACGATTACATCGAGTTATTCCTGATATAAAATCAAAATAAGACTTTCGCTTCTATACGCCCTAATTAATTTTACGATTGAAAACAAATTATTTAATTAATTCGATTGTATTCTAAAATTTTTGCGATCATCTACGTAGAGTCTAGATCTCATCAAACTATCTAGAAACAATTACATTGAGTTTTTCCTGCAACAAAATTGGAATAAAATTTTTATGAATTTCTACAACTCTTTCTCTATACAATGGCAACTCATCAGAATGATAAATTAGTCTATAAGTCCTAGTTATTTTACGTGACTCCGGGAATTCGTAGGATCTCACAAATTCAACATTTCTAATAATTCTTCCTGCAGAGTTGTATAAAATTGTATAAAAACAAGCCTCATTGAATTTTTTAGAAACTGCAAACGTTACGTCAAATGCATAAAACGGAGGGGCCAAATCATCAGTATTCACTTCTGCATCACCAATGATTTCACTCCATTTAATGAGATTTGAAGTTTCCCATTTTTTTAAAGTCAACGGTTCATCCAAAAGGAAGTGTGGCATGAAATCAGAAGAAACCGGTGGAGATGCTTTGGCAAAGAAATGGATCAGTGCTTGGTTCATATGAAATTTCTTATCTAACCCCCGGTATCCCGTGACTCTATAATCCTCAAATAAATCATCAAGAAAAGCCTCAACTGATTTTAGGATGAAATCTCCGTGTGCGGCCATTTCTCTGACCTTCCAGCAGTCGTCCCATCGCCTTCTGGGAGTATCTTTCAACGTGCCACCCTGACCGTTACAAAGAGTCACCAGAATTTGACCATTTGCCTTTAATAAATTACCAGACGTTACGAAAAAGTTTCTCAATAAATTTCGATTTTTGTCTAGTCGCATTTTACTACAGCAATGGGGAAAATTGAAGACTATTTTATCGAATTTCTCGAACTTTAGGGCTACCTGCTCCGATAATCGGGTCGCGTCTACGCCGAGTAAAATGGAAACCCCTAGAATCAGAAGAATTATCATGTTTTTCAAGTGCAGGTATTACCCCTGAATTCACGTATGGGAAGATATAATGAAAAAACTTTAAGGTTCCTATTGGAATTCTGAAAATTCAATTGAAATTGTATTTTTGAGTTTTTTTAAATTCAAGTAAAAAAAAGTAACTCTGTGGTTAATTTTTCAATGGATTTTTTTGTCTATAGAAAAAAAAAACAATTGATATCAATGTTCTATATAACTCATTCTGATGGTGTTTATCTTTTAGAATTGTTAGACATGAATTTTCCAAATTTCCTCTGTGAGATTTTGTCAGGAGAAACAGGTACAAAAACATAGCGTAAAAAACGAATAAACTTTGGTGTTCAAAAATTTCTATCACATAATCTTCAATAGAATTGGAACAAAAAGAAACAAAATTATTTAATACAATTTTTATAACAATTAAATAGAATTTTCTCACGAAACCACTGAGTTTATCACTCAAAGTATTTCATTCACATTGATTAAATCATTTTTTAAAACTATGTCATTGATCACTACAAACCGTGAGCTTCAAGATATTTGATATTCCCTTCAGCCTCTTCACTGATAGCTGAAGATTCATAACAAGTGGCGATAATACGAATTTTCAGGTTATGTTTGCGTAAACTCGTGGAGAACGAGAAATTGCCTTCTCCCAACAGTAGTACTCTATCATTCTCGTTAAAAATTGATAACCGCATGTTCCTAAATAAAAAAATACTTCATCAGACCCTCCATTACATTCCAAACACTGAAGAAGACATTCCGCTCCGAAATGACTTCGAATAAACAAACCGAAAGTTTCACAAGCACGTTAACAATCATCAGAAACACTAAATCGATAGTAATTAAAAGACAAACCTTGAATGATGGAAAATCGATATTACTCGTCAATTACATTCATCCTAGGCTCAAACGTAGAGTAAATAATTAAAAAGCACTTGTCAACAGTAGCAATCGTCGCGGAAAGCGACGTAACCTGCCGTCGATGGTGGGGGAAACTTTTGTATTGCCAAAGACCTAAATTGAACAATTCCACACAATTTAAAGTGTCGAGAAAACTATAAAAAATCCGTCCAAAAGTTGAAAAGATTTTTTGTCGCAATTGTTTGGGTGATTTAGCTACCGTTTTAGTTTTTTTTTATCATTAAAAATAATGATCTACTGATTAAAAACTCAGTGGAATAATATTAATCTATGCAAATTATTCTGGTGAGTAATTGCCTGTAAAGATAAAAAATAAAATATTGCGTGAATGTTGCAAAAACCTTAATGTTCAAGGATTCGTGACGATAAATCGAAATGTATTTCTTTTACTAAATATTAGGAGTTAATTTACATCAATCACTGGTTGTTAAGGTCCAAAGAATTATCTCATGCAACGCTGTTTTCTCGCGAAGAATGTTATCGTCGTACATCAGAAAGAATGAGCATAATTCACGTTTTATCAGAGGAAATTGCTGGTTAAAGTCATAGGATGTCTGCGAGGCTCCGTCAAAACGATAATTCCGTTGAAACAAGAAGAAAAACTTGAATTCCACAATAATGATACTACGCTCTCTTTGATAATCTTCACTAATGATACCTCAGACATTGGAGAACGTGAAATACAATTCGAGTCTGTTGTAGCACACGATAATTTTTTTTTTCAAGTGTATTTAAAATTTTTATTGAAGTTGTATGACACAAAAGGCAGAAAAACATTGATCAAGTATTTTTAAATCATCACAAAGTTATTTTAAAATCAAACAAACAATTGCGTACCTCAAACTTTTTAATAAATTATAGTAAAGTTTCTCAACTACTTTCACAAAACCTCCGAAAAAGATAAAATGGATTTTTTTTTTAATTTCTTAATTTTGGAATTGCAAAAAATTAGGTCATTACGGGAAAAATATAATAATTTTTTCTTTTCCAAAAAATTCTTGCAACATTGTTCCCCGAAACTCTTTGTTCCCACGACAACAGCAATTAATGAGAAACGTTTCGATCGTTTTGTCCACCCGAGCCCCAAAATAAAATTGAATTATCCCCGATGGCTACACTATCGTAAGGTATTCCTCGTTAAATATAAATCCTACATCAGGAAATTCAATTCCTCGAATTCCATAAGGTCATGCGGGTCGATATCTAGGTCGTTTCCAGCCATCAACAGACCCCCATTTAATTAAATCCCCTGATTGCAACGGCGCCTCAGACTGCTGAGAACATCCAAATGAATGAAATAGCTTATTTTAACTCGTCTGCTGAGCACGCGGACTGCTTAATTCTACAGTTATAAATACTGGTGGAAAATACATTCGGCATCTTGGGCATCACTGATGCACATTTTAGACTTTTTAAAAACTCCGTTACGACTTGTTAATGCATACTCTATGCACTGAGCAGAGTAGCGGGCCAAGTTTGACCCCGGGAAAAAGGTGTCTACGACGTGGCCTTTGACTCTAACTCAAGATCGATATACTTAAAGTTGTTCGACAGTTACACACAATTTAAAGTCCCGTAAGAACTACAAAAAATATAATATTTTGACTGATTTTACCACCGTTTTAGTTCCTGAAAAAAAAAAAACATTTTCAAAAATCAGGATTACCGCAGAATCTGATATGATAATCTACAATTTAGAGCATTTCAAGAATTCAATTAAATTAGAGAATCCTACCAACTTTTAAGGAAAATTTTGCTTCATTCAATTCGTAAAATTTATTAAAATTCCATTTAAATTCCCTTGAGTTTTGTGTAAATAAGACCAAGACAAAAATTAGAAAACTCAGGCCCAATTTTTTTTGTAGATTTTAAACTGGAACAAGTGCTATTGATTGACTTTCCATTGAAACTCTAAAAAATCCTATTAAATAAACCTTTCATTAATTGATTTTCGACACATTGAGATGAAAAATTATGTTCGTAACTCGTGAAAAAGTGGTTTTTGACTCGTAGGATTATATCCCTCGCCTTCGGCTCGTGATATAAACCTCCCACTCGCCAAAAACCATTTTTTTTCACTTATTACGAAATATACTATTTTGATTTTTTAAAAGTTCATCTAATTTTCATTATCTATTAAGAAGCATAATAGTATATTTCGTAATAAGTGAAAGAAAATGTTTTTTGGGAAGTCGGAGGTTTATATCACGAGCCGAAGGCGAGAGATATAATCCCACGAGTCAAAAACCACTTTTTTCACGAGTTACGAACATAATTTTTCATCTCAATGTGTCGGAAAAGTAACTTTTCAGTCACTCTTCGCTTCGCGTCGAGCGTGATGAAAAATGGTTTAAGTCATTTTATTGTCCTTTAATTCATGAATTTCATAATACAATGAAAATCGATTTCATGCCTGCAGGTAAAAAAATTAAAATACTCAGATAATAATATACATCATTTATTCTGCACTTAATGCTAAACCCCATTGAATTTTCGGACCTACAAGAATCCATTGAAAATTTATGAAATATTAGTGTTATTTATTCCAGTACCCTAGAGCCATCGTTCCCCAGGTATTCTTCCGGTTCTGACGAGTCATAAAATATGGGAAAATCGACCGTGTTCCCGCGTGGAGACAGGCCATCTTTCCGATGTCCGTAACTGGGTAATAAATCGACGCTATTTGTCTCAACGTCGATGGATTCTTGATCACTGTCTTATTCTGTAGCATTCTCGTCCTTCATTTTTTTCTCCGTAATAGAGAGGGACATTCTTATCTCATCGGGAAAATGTAATACGCCTAGGGAAACAATAGTAAAAACGGAAATTGCACAAAAATACTATTATTTTGATCGATTTCTATAAGAATTCAATGGAAATTTCTGTTTATTTTCTGTGACTCATAGAACCTAGAGTGCACATTTCGTCTAAGTTTAAGTTAAGCTAGTCACAGAAGGTAAAAATTTATTTGTATTTTTTTTTAAATAATTAACTTTACCAAATAACGAAATTGCTGATGGGATAGGAAGAGATTATTAATATTCGTATGAATTCCAGAAGTAATTTTATATGAAATTGTCACCGACGGTAGTGGCCGTCAAACTGTTCTCAAAAATCAGAACCCTTACTATTGTAACTCAAAAAACACCCATCTCTTATATTTAGGTATAAAGCCAAGGGCTGGTGACCTAGATTTATATTCTTGTACATAGACATGTATATAATAGATATTGATGTTAATAAACTTTTTCAAAATCAAAAAAGGTAGTGGCCGTGTGGTTAGAGTGCTAGACTGGTATGCCAATGATCCGGGTTCGCTTCCCGTCACCGGCGGTCAAAATTTGTGAGAATATGTAGCACTCTGATCTCACGATTCACTGCCGAGCGGAGGAGTCTCCTAAAAAGGGACGACTGTACCTGGCCAAGGTTTTCCCCTCAGGATGAGGTTTTTCCTTGGTCCTTGGCGAATGCGGTAGAGCGGGGTCGGGGGGTGGGAAGGGTAAATACGTAAAAATCCGAGAGGGTGGGTATACGTGAGGATAGGGGGGAAAAAAATATGAAATTGTCTCTGCTCATATTCTCAACCAAATTAATAAGTATTTTAATACTCAAAATTTTTGACATTGCGTCAAACTCCGAAAAATTCCTGGTGCGACATTTCCCGAGTGCATAATTCACCGAATCGATGAGAGTCAATGTCAAGTGAAATCAATCCTTCCTCATTAATTATGACAAGATCATCAAGTTCCTTATGTCCAACAACCAGTGGATGTCATTGGAGCTGTGGTCAGTGGCGGTCGCTACTTGTCCTTCAATGTTGAATTCAAGCCGGTGGAAACCGGTTACGAGTAGATGAACCAACAAGTTCAATGGACTTTAACAATTCATGGCATTAACAATGAGTTTATCTACGGCAAGTGTCGGGTTGCATGATACTCACTGCTAATCATATTCAGTCTGCGGGAAACCTGTTGAGGCCAATTGGCTTGATATAAATCAGTTACTACTATCAGGTGAGAAATGCCGGCTATCGCAAACACAAATTTAGTAATGCAGTTAACGAAGGGTGCGATTAGAATTGATTTTTTTCTCGTTAAGTGGATTAATAACTAATCTATAGACAATAAAATAAAAATAGTGCAATGAAATTAAAACGAGAGGTGAGACGGAATTGTGTATGACAAATCTATCTGCTTTTTTATACTTCATAGACAAACATTTGTAGACTTTGGTTTCTTTACATAAATTATTTCAGGAAATTTTCTTTTCTTCATACTACACAAACAATTTCCCTCAGCATTTTTTTCTGAAAAAAAAAATTATATAAGTTGATACATAATTGTTTCTAATAATTTTATTTATAAATTAATTTTTATATTCTTTTCATTTTTGATATTCCTGAGTTTAGGGAAAACCGGGCACCTTCCATTACCGGCTAAAAAATTTTCATCTGTTTTTTAAATGAAAATAAACAAAGATTTTTTAATAGAAAAATCTATTGTACATAGCCACCCCCTGGAAATCCTCCCACCGAAAAGAGGCGCCATGAGAAGGCGCTGCGAACGTCGCGACGCAGGGCGTCGTCATCACTCGGTGTCTGAGCAAGTTTTCAGACAGCCACAAAATCCGAGTGCTACTGTTCCACCAGTCTGACTAGTGTCTGACAGGGGTTGAGTGGAGGGATTATCTCGCTTGACGCCTGGTATGCGGCAGTGTGCGGTGCTTTCGGCCCGGAGCACATCGTGTCATCCGCCTCGTGGCTAAATTCCGCGATTTAGAATGAATTCCTTAAACGAAATAAAATTAAAAGAACTCGTAAATCCTTGAAAATCGTCGAAGAGACATCCCGAAAGAGTGCAATTCATTCGGAGGAAGAATAGTTGAGGCTCGATACGATAGACGAGTTATAAAGGTGGGAGTATAGTCGGTAATAGACTGGTGTCTGCACTGTACCTCAGACGTTAGACACTGAGTAATAGGTAGAGACACCGTGGAGTATCAGAATTAATGATTGGGTGAGGTCGGTCGCAGATTTCAATCGGTCTACATGTTTTTTTTTTTCTAAAAAAATCAACGTCTCGGCATTTGATTACTTTTACGTATCCGTTGTTCGGGAGGTCTCCTCTTCCCTTCTCTTCATACAAGTTCTGGCGGATAATTACAGTTGCGTGTCCACAAGGACGTCGTCGACCTGGCTTCAACAGTGTCTGTGTCCGTCTGTCTGCTGCTGTCTTTCTGCCTGTGTGCGTATGTGTGTGTTTGTATGCATGAAAATAAATAAAAAGACAAAATAACACTAATAATATTAATAATAAAGTGTAACGAGAGATTAATAATAGTAATAATAAAGTGTAACGAAAGATACGTTCGCTAATTTCAATTTACCTTATACAATTTGACAAAAAAAATTGTTGATTAGCTGACGCATTTGAAAAATGGACGAAAAAAATTGTGCTCATAGTAAACGTTTGAAAAATAATTTCCAAGAATCTATTGAATACATTTAAAAACAGGATTTGATTTGTAATTGTGTGTTGTCTGAAATTAATTAACATTGAAATGTTGATGGGTGTCAACTAGTAGAAAAAGCAATTCAATAGAGCTTTTTTATTAATGCTTTTGAATTAAACACGAGTCTAAAAGTTTTTTTGCGTGTGAATGAGTAGAAAATGTCATCTCGAAGATTTTATTCGTGAAAGGAAACATTTTTATTCTTCGTAATAAATGCGTCTAATGAAACTAAAAATTAATTAAAAAAATCTCGTATTCAAACGTTTAAAACCGATTCGCCAAAGCTTTCTTACTTAATTATGCATTTCTGTTATTGAATTCCACGTAGTTCCGAGAATTTCCTTCACTAAAATATAATTCTTAAATAATATAACTCAACACTCCCAGGAACATGACACTCGCATGATTCATAACGGTCGCAGATAATGCTGATAAAGTTTGATCAAAATAAAAGACCACTCGACAAAACTTTCCCATCATTAATTCGGCCGTTGTCTCATTAACTTGAAGCTCTCATGACAAATCATTAACAAAAAAAATTACCTTTCAGTGTGTGATCCAGTGGAAGCCAGAGTCGTCCAAAATCGATTAAAAAATCGCCCATTCTGATCTTCAATTGTCCATTTTTCTCGCTGAATGAACTCTCACATGACGAATTACTCGAAAAAAGAGGTAATAAGTGGGAAACTAACGGAGATAAGAGAATTATTCGCATTGAGATGTTGATCCTCGTGGTATTACGTGATAAAAGAAGAGCAAATACGAGACGTTCGTGACAAATTCAAGCGAAACACGTGACGTGTGTCGGAGAAATTTGATGTTGCCTCAATGTGGTACCGAAGAATTTGACCGGTGGCACGTAAACAATCGAATTTATGAATACAGAGAATCGACCTAACACTCAGTTGTCACTTGTGTTTGATCCCGTCGTGACGGGTTTACCTGAAAAATTTATACGGAGATAAGGCTGACGTATTTGTTACCCCCCCTCCCTGGATTGTGAGATATTTGACCTGGCGAGAGTACGGGAAATGTTTGGTGGAGCAGTGAATGTTGTCGTGTGAGACTAGAGGATTTTTTTTCGAAAAATTTTGGCGAACTTTTTGTTGGCCTCGACGAATGAGTAAGATGACCATGCATAGTTCATCGACAGTGCCTCATATTCAACATACGGCCACCGCCACCTGCACCATGGCTACCAAAATACTTGCACCGGTTAAGACTGAACGACAGATTTACGAAAACTCCATGCTCGAGGATGACCCTAACGCCAATTCGGTGGTGAGAAATGGCAAAGAGGACGACAGGGACACGCCGAGGTGGGGACCTAATCATAGAGGAGCCCAGGAGCTCGCTAACTTGTATAGCACAGGTGAGAATGCACTTTTTTCTGCGTTTGGTACACTGAAATAAAGTATTATTCTGTCAATTTAATATTCTTCTGCAATTTGGCATTTGATTGGTGGTAATAAGTTAGGTTGGCAGTTTAGTATTTTTTTCTCGATCTAAAGAGAAGAATCAGAAAGACAGAAGATTAAAAATTTGTTTTGAAAACCGATGCAATATGTGAATATTTTTTTGTTTTTTTTGTTTTAATAATATAACAAGAAGAAAAAAAGAGTAAATTGAGGAATGTAAAAATGCAGAGCTTAGGAATTCCCGAAAAAAACTCCACCTAAAAAGATCATCCAGAAAAGTATAAATTTATTTTATTTTTGTCATATATGAGCTGGGCCATATAAAAAAGAATAATGTTCTCCAGTAAATTTCCAAATGTCTTGATAAACTTGTCGCAGCTATTCACGTAATTGTAGAAGTCATTGTTATCTAATGAACGAGCATAAAAGCCCATTCCCTTGATAATGATTAAATCCCCACATCGCTCATTATTTTCCATTACTTTCAGGAAAGAGAACCCAAGAGTGCATTTCTGTTGGAATTTTCATAACGCTAATGGCTGTTGATTCCTTCTTTATCGTCATTCGCCTGAGACTCGAAAGCCTGAGTTCGATACTGATAGCTGCACTTTGTGGAATTGTCACTGCTGATTTCATATCGGGCCTCGTTCATTGGGCCGCTGATACATGGGGCTCGATTGAACTACCGATACTCGGCAAAAATTTTTTGAGGCCTTTTCGTGAGCATCACATCGATCCAACGAGCATAACAAGACACGATTTCATTGAGACTAATGGGGACAACTTTATGGTTACGATACCAGCATTGTCTAAATTAACGTGGGATTTTCTCACTCTGCCTGAGAGCGCTATTGAGAGAAGATTTCTATGGATTTGCTATTGGTGGCAACTTGCGATATTTGTGGCCCTGACGAACCAGGTGAATCAATGACGTTTGAGAGCAATTATGCCGCTCGACAGCTGTTAATCTGTTGCACAGCGATTATTACCAAATTCACAAAAAAAATTATATTCAACAGATGTTTAATAATCCAATCTAACAGATTATCAGTTCTCTACTGAATTTTTTCGAGCTCTATTCTTCAAGATAATTTTCAACAAAAAATAGTCAATTTCATGCCTGACTCTTAAAGGAGAAAATGAAAACAATTACAATTAGATATATTTTTTGTATAATTTCCTCGGTTAAAATTTGCAGGATTTTCAGTGCATTTTTTGTTCTTTTGAAAAATTTGAGCCGAGCAAATTCTATCGAATAAATTCCAATAGAACACAGAGTTATACAAAAATACATATTTCTATTGAATTTTCAATTACCTCTTTTTGTGTGGTAGTCAACAACAAAAATTAATTCTCCTCAATTGAATGAATTTTTTAATCAATTACAGATTCACAAATGGTCTCACACATATTTCGGCCTCCCAAGTTGGGTTGTATGGCTCCAGGAGCATCGGATAATTCTCCCAAGACGCCATCACCGTGTCCACCACGTTGCCCCCCACGAAACGTATTTCTGCATAACAACGGGCTGGTTAAATTGGCCCCTTGAGAAATTACGCTTCTGGTACGTTTTAGAGACCATAATTGAATTAATAACAGGTTACAAACCTCGAGTCGACGACTTCAAATGGGCCCAAAAGAGATCTTGAAACTTAATGAAACAGCCCATTTATTTATTCACACATTTGTTAATGTCAATTCGATAGGGCGGGTTCCCTTTCTACAGCTGATACGAAAGAATAATTAAAATATGACTGCGATCATTTACCCTCGCAATTTGCTAATGGAATTACAAAGATTTTATTCACGATTTTATTATATAAATGAATATGCACAGAGTTGTTATATTAATTCTCGGTTGACGAGGAGAACAAAGGGTCTTGGCGATTTTTTATACTGAAGAGAATTTGCTGAACTGAATGCTTTCAATAACAAATTAATAATAAAAAATTACGTGTGATTGTAAAATTAAGAGGGAAGTGTAGGAATTTCTCTGGTAATTTCTATTGGAATTCTATTGAGATCTTATTAAAAATATAAACTTTGTTAAACGAATTTTCTAAAGAAAATCCTAGATTTATTAATTAAACATCACACGTAATAAAACACAGGATTTGATGCACACAAGAGTACACAAATAATGTCAATATGTAACACGAGACCTCTTTGCCACTATTGTCGCACAATAAGCCTGAATGCATAACAATTATTTTTCAGTCACAAATGTTCTGAATAATTCAAGCGATTAATCAACAAAGAAAATCAAACAAGTAACGATGGAATTTTCCCTGAACCTTTTGGACATCTGAACTGACAATTATTACAGATAATAACAAAGTAAATAATAATTATAATAATAATAATTTACCAAAGAATTAACACAGAGAAACGACGCAAATGAAATGGATGACAACAAAATTTTCCCTGAACCTTCAAAGACATTTGGATTACTAACAATTGCTATGATTAATGAAAAATTAATATTTTAAATTTTTTGTTGACAAGAATAGTAATTCCAACAGTTGCACAGTTCCTCTTCAGTGAAATCTGTTTTTCGACGAATTTTCGACGTGATATTCACGTCTGCGTGATGCTCTGGGGGTTGAGGCATCAAAGTTGTACAATTCTCGGGTTCAGGGACCAATGATGAGCCTATTGCACGATTCTGCGATTCGATCAGAAGCTTTTGTGATTGATTCATCATAAAAATGCCTAAATTGCTTATGTTATGCAATAATTATTTAATAGTTTATCTAAGGAGAATGATTGTAGTTTATTAATTAGCAACGGAAGACTTATGAAAAGTAATAGAATAGAAAAATTCACCTAAGATTTTGCTAGGAAGTTTCAGTTAAATCATATTCAAAGGTTATTAATTCAACCCCGAAAAGCAATGAAAGGAATCAAGAACAAAATAAAATTGGAAACTCGAGTTTATTTCTTAGGGAATGCTACAGATGTACGATTTAAATTACAACTAAAATTGGATTTAAACAAAGGAAAAAAAATCAGTAAAAAAGGCATTTTCTAAAATTACTGGAATTTCGTAATCAATGCTTTGGGTTTTCTATTCGATTTTTCATAAGTACATTTAATAAACGAAAGACACTGGCGCCGTCCTATTGAAACATACCTCAATCGCTTCGAATCGATATTCAAGTAATTCGCTAGATAAACGTTCTTTCTCAATCTGTTGAAGCCATAATTCATTCACTGTCGTAGGTCACTAATTTGATGAACTTATCCCTAGTGTCATAATCTATTTTGATATAAAAGATCAGAATTTAAAGGTGGTACGTTTGAAAATTTTGTGGAGAATCGAGAGTATTCGAGAGGTAATTTATGCCGAGTTAAAAAATTTAAGCGAATGAAACCACTTTCATTCAAATCGAATAAATTATTTATATAATGACATATAATTAAAATATATTCATTGGGATACATAATATTATTTATTTTCTCCAAAGTGATTAATGTGTAGAAAAAAACTTAAATTAAAATATTGATTTCATTTAAATTTAATTGTTATAAAATTGTCAAAAAAAATGACTGAGTTTAATTTTTCAAAAACTCATTTTATAGTCAATTGCGATTTCTGTGAATATTTTTGATGAGTGAATTTCGGTGGACAATTATAAGATAATCCTCCACAAATTTTTCGCACATGCGATCCATGTTTCTCACGATGCCAGTCAGTAATAATTACCTACTGTGATTTCTTAACGAATCATAGTACCACTTTTGAATAAGTATTATCGTTATTGATGGCGTTATTGTTGTTACTGAATATACGGAAAAGAAATTGAGGGGATATTTTTTTTCAAAAGTAAATGATATTTAAAACAAAAGTATATGTATATATTAGAGCGGGCGTTGATAGAAGATTAATCTAAAATTTCTAGTCAGGAGACACTCGAAGTGCTGGAGATAATGGGCATTACGAAGTTGTAAAATTTATTGTGAAGAAAACAAGATAACGAGAGACTGTCGCATTTGGTGGGTTCAACTGATATTTTAAAACCGCTGCAGGACTATTTTTTTACAAATTCAACAACTTATTTCTGGCTTTTGCCACCATGATCTGATAGAACTGTTGCTTCATGCAATTCCGAATTTTTGATATACAAAGAGGAATCATAACATTTTAAATATCTGCCATTATGTATGAACGATGACGATTGTTATCAAGACTTAAGATATACGCTTTTTAGAATTCTTTGGATGGATAACAAGTGATGGATTTGTGAATATTGAATCACATTAACTGCTTCTTTTCTACTGCGGATTTTATTTAAATTCATGGATAAGACAATGTGATGGAAGAACCTGGTGCACTCGTTGAGGTTTCATTGAAAGTTGTATTTTTTTTAACAATTAAAGATATTTCTACTTTATGCTGTTTAAATAGTTTCAAACCTTTTTTTAAGTCTACAGAGAATTGATGAAATCCTCCCGCCAATTATTGATAGGGAATCTACAATTCACTTGTAAGAGATCGACGTGAAAATCAATACTGAAAATTACCATTTTTTTCTATTCTATTCTCGTTGATTCATTTTATTAAATGCACTAGGGTTGTTTTATCAAATTATTTGGTATCCATATGGTAACTATGAAAATCTGTTGGAAGAGGATGAACCAGTTTATGAAGAATGAACCTTTTCTAAAGTAATTTAAGCAAAACAAAATAAACCTCTGATATTCGACTAACAACGAAACAGTTTTAACCATCAAGCGCCTTTGTAAACCAGTATAGTGGATAGTATATTTGCCTAAGCGTGTTAATAAGTGAAATAAGCCGTGTTAGTGCTGTTAACATACAACATTGTACGTACGACAACATTTCGTAGAAAAACTTGAAAAATTCGGTAAAAATTCTATTGGATTTCCATTGGTTTTTGCTCTATTCTATTCGAGAATTTTGTAGCTTATGTGTATTCCTTTCTTTTAATAGAATTATTTAATGACAAATATTCTATAGAATTTCTTCGGCTCATTATCTTGAATTATCTGTCTTTGATTTTTTTCCAATATAAAACAAGAAAGGAAAAGAAAAAGTTATGTTTAGGGAGTTCTATATAAAAAATATCTAAATAAAGAAGCTCTATAAAAGAATGAATTCCCATTAATTTTTTTATTAGACATCTTTATGTAAAAAGAAATTCTTCAATAGAATTCACCAACAGCTAATAAAATGATCAATGGAGCTTTAAAAAAAACAATTTTATCGCATTCTACATTTCTTCTACGAAATATTTTCGTGCGAATGAAATTCATCACGTAGAAGTAAAACAATGTCTTGTGATAATGCAAATTTTATATGTCTAATTTGTACAGAGATATGTAAATTGAATTGTTTTGGAGTATTTCCAACCACCCGTCATTATTCTTTAGTTGAAATTTTTCTTCATCAGTCGGTGGAAGTAAATCATTGTAATGTGTTATGAATTCTAGGAAAAATAAAAAGGACATATGCACAAATGAACGAATGTAAGAGTGGAAATAAATTATTTGGAAGGATAAGTAATGAATTATTACAAGCAATATCAATTATTCATTTCTTCTTTATTCTTTTAAATTTTATATGCTGACTCGTCGAGGGTAAAATTTTATCTCATAACATAATTCTTCTCGCTCTGTTATGCACACAACAGATATTCTATCAACTGTGTGGAGGTATTGTCTGCCCCTCCTCCCCCCTTTTTTTTTGTCATTTTTCATTTTTCAACATGACTAAGTCGACTTACTCATTGCTTATCGCCAATAGAAATTGTGCTGCCTGCACGACTAGGAATGAGTTGAAGGAGCTTTTCTCTTAGAATAAAATATTTTCCACTTTTTGTCGGGTTTTATTCTCTTGTGGTCTTGACGCCAATTCGAACTCATTGGCAAAGCAATTAAACCATTTAATTCTGCTCAACTCCTCGCTGGGTTTTCGAGGAATATCTCGGAATGTGAGAGAGATTGCCAAATTTGTGTAATTATTTTTTTTGAAGAGCGGATTAAGAGCTATAGAAAAGTTTCTGATGATAATTTTGCGATCAACCTTAGATTCTGAGATATTTATTGAAAACTGACCAACAGTTAAAATAGACTTGAACCGCTACTGATTTTCTTAGTATTCGCGGGGATTCAAGAGAAAAGTTTGATATGAAATGAAGTCAAGGAATTTCTATTCACATGTAATTTCGAGAAAATTGAAATCTATTATTTTTGTGTATTAGATATATTTCTATAAAAGTTGAGAGTAGACATTTTCTCTTGATTTTGAACGATTTCCCTTAGAATTTTTAAGAAACAAGTGATTTCCCTACGAAATCCTATAGAGTGTGCATTTATCCATAGATATTAGATCGAAAATTTTCACAGGAAAACTAAGTAAAATCATTGGAGAATTCCAAACTGATAGAATTTTCAACAGGAATTCAATAGTGTCTTCTATTGACTTCAGAAGAGAATGTTTTCGTGTACAAATTTTTCCATCAAATACCCATCAAAAACTCAAACAGAAAGAGCCTAAGAGAAAGAATGTCTCCATTTCAATGAATTTCATACATTTTTATACATACGAATGTTTAATACCCACGACAGGTGGAAAAAATTTCCCCAAAAAATGGTAAATTCCCCTAAGTTATGGAGTTGACCATCAGCAATAAATTGCCGTACCAACAACAAATGATTGATAATTCATTCGTAAGCATTCGTAACTCACAAACTTACTAACATTGCTCTCAATGATGTATTTATGTTTCTAGAAGTATCTCGTACTATGGTATATGGTTTACACAAGATTCTAAACGATAATCTGGCCAAAAATTATAGTATTACCTACTGGGGGATAATTATCTCATTTCTCGCATAATTTATATAATTCATGACCAGGATTAATTACAATGTTTAATTATGCAAATCGTGACTGTGACATAACATTATAATCATACGCAATAACAGTATTAAAAGTAAAAACAGTATGAAAAATTATTGTATTGTTTCCCAATTTTCTTATTGTTACGTTGTATATTCAATTTCCAATGCCACAATCTGCGGTTTTTTGGGATAACCAATGGCAAGCTAGGATAACTTTTGATTTCTAATTATTATTTATTTTGTCTACTGTGACCGAAGATCGCTTCATTGGAAATTAACTGTGCCGCTTATAATATAACTGTTTAGTTATTTCTTATTTCTTTATATGTTTTATAGTACAATGAACATATAGGATTGAAATGATAAAAGAAAATTTTCGGAAGAAGAAATACCAGAAGATTCATATTTCTCTTTTTATATTTTTCTCGCGAGATTTTTTACATCTAATTCAATTCATTTATTGACTTTATTCATTTGTTGCGACAATTCTGCAGAAAATTCAGCAAATTTTTGTATCTTTTGCTGAGGGATTGAATTGATTACAAAAAAAAACCAAGTTTTTTAGTTCGGCCAACTGTATTTTTTTCTGCTTTATACGATGAAAAACTCAAGAGAATAAGTCATGCAGAAAAATTAGAATCTATTAAACTTGATTTATAATAAAATATCTGCCATTTTGAATTTGAACCATTGAATTCATTTAAACCCTCGAATGGCATCCAATACTGTATGGTATTTTTTTCTATGCTTTTATAGGGGGAAATTCTCGTATTCCTTCCTCCGCATTGTAACATTACGTCCGCCTAACTGCTTTGAAATATTTTTCATAAAGATATTGCACAGATCAAAAATGTTTTTTCTCTTTTTATACCACGTTCAAGTTGCCGAAACTATGATAGATCGATTATTATATGAATAGTTCAGGCTCTACTGCGAGATATGCATTATCCACATAATCAAGATTCCTTCAAAACCAAACTAATTTTTATTCATATGCTTTATTTCTCTCAATTGTGGGCACACTGGTTCGCCATTTCTCATTATTCTCTCTCTTGCAGACACGTAAAAATAACGGCTGGAGATTTAGATTTCAAGTGGAGACTCTATATTTCAACTAGGCAATTTTCCGAATTAATAGGTAACTTATTGTGTATTCTTATTTCTAATCCTTTAATTGACTGAATTGATCTGAAGAAATGTTGATTTATTTTTTGTTCCCAAGAAACGAGAATTGCGCGATCGCAAAGGAAATTGTCCGTGATTCGGTGAGATCTGCTCGGAAGATTTTGGGAATTATTATTTTGGGTGTTGAGGAGCGGAGAGTTATTAAAAGCGTTATGTAACTAAATTTCACGGTTTACTACTGAATTTTATGGGGCGGAACATCTGGGGAAAATTACACGCGCGTTTTAGTAATTGCGGATATTTCAAAAATCTTCTCCAAATATTTTTCCTTTCTCTTGTACTTAAAACTGTGATAAGTTTAGTAGAATTTTTAAATATTCCCAGTTATATTTCCAGAGTAGTATTTTAAAGAAATGTTGTGATTTTTATTAGCGTGAAATTTTATTTAACAATAAATCATTACAAAGAAATTTCTATTAAAAAACAATAAGTCTAGTAGAATTATCAAGAATTTAAACCTGAAATTTTACAAAGAAATACAGGGTGACCCAGTTAAAACAGCGCACCTGAATAATTCCTGAAGAAAGGGCTAAATGAAAAAATGTTCCATATGAATGTTGGAGGGTTTCGAGGGGGACATCCGATATTAGCTTTACTTTGTGCTTGCGAGCTCATGCTTGCAAGCTGTAAGCACAAAGTGCACATTTTCAAATGGCAACCATATTTTTCACCATTATGAAAATTGTTCGTCTTAACGAGATGTTTTCAAACACCTCGGCATTTATGTTGATTCCTTCGATTTCACTCCAAAAATACCATAAAAACAAGTTCCGAGGCCAAATTGTAAGTTTCGACTTTTCACACAGCTTGAGATCTGACAGATTAGTTTTTCTATTTGTTGATCAACAAGCTGTGCCGAAATGTAAACAATAAACAGTTTTCATGTAATTCAAGGATAATTATTAGAACGAATATTATTATTATTATTATCATTAGGGAGAATTTTAAGCGATAGAATAATTAATGAAAAATAATAATGACAGTCAAGAAAAATACTGAAAAGATTCAGTCTCATAAAATGCCCACAATAACATACACTGCTAATTGGATCCTTTGCGCAAAAAAAAAAGAAAAAGAAAACTGGGGCTAGCTTCAAAGAGAGTTCACTGAGAGCTAAAAAATTTCAAAGTAAATGTTCAATATTTCCACGATTAACTGCTAGACACAACTCGATTCGACGTCGGAAGTTCTGTATGACATTTTGGAGAACAAGAGGAGTTATACCGACAATCGCTTCCTGAATTTGTCTCTTCATATCGTCTGGAGTGGTTGGCCGATTTTGATACACTAGATCTTTAATGTAGCCCCACAAATAATAGTCGAGCGGTGTCAGATCCCGTGATGAGTTCTAATAATTATCCTTAAATTACCTGAAAACTGTTTATTATTTACATTTGGGCACAGCTTGTTGATCAACAAATGGAAAAACTAATCTGTCAGATCTCAAGCTGTGTGAAAAGTCTAAACTTCCAATTTGGCCTCGGAACTTGTTTTTATGGT
>JAPYZN010001125.1:0-18808 GCA_030522865.1 Psyttalia lounsburyi
TGACTTTTACGCACACTGTGCGGAAAAGTACCACTTTACGCACGAAAACCGGTACCGAAAAGTGAACTTTTTGGGCAGGTATTGCAAAAAAGTATTTTTCAGTCACTCGACGCGAAGCGGAGAGTGACTGAAAAGTAACTTTTCCGACACAGCGTGATGAAAAAAATATTTTTTTGTAGAATTATACATTTCCTTATATCAAGCACTAATGGATTGAAAATTGCATGGGTTTAGGACAATAACCGACAACTACACAATTGGAACCTAAAATTTATCCCTCACTTAACAGTCTTTCAACTGATAAATAAATGATCAAATGATTTTCATAAAAAATAATTCCATCTGCAACTCATATTTTTCTTTTGGATCAAATCCGAATGTATTTTTACTAGAAAAATCCTGCATTCGATACAAATAAAAATGCAAACGAGAATTAATGTTAGCGATGACGAAGCCAAATGAATAAACCTTCAAAGAATCCTTCAGCAAATGTTTCATTGGTAAAAATCAATTCTAGAAAAGCTCCAGGAACTCTGAAAACTCAAACACTCACAAAATAATTCGAAACTTCTTCCCTCGAGCTTTTCACTTTCCAATGAAGCAAAAGAAATTAATTGGTTCATGTACACAACTGTGTAAACGACGAATAAACGAGTGAAAAGCCGTAAACTAAATTACAAAAACTTGGAATTGAAGGGGCAAAAAGGCCGACAGTGGAGGCTGTGCGGAGAACGCTTGTTGTGCACGTTGGAAATAGTTTAAAAGGTACAGAAGTAGAAAGGTAAATGATCGATTTCAACGGTCGATTAACTACCGCGGTGCAAGCATGTAGTAGCTGAGGGAGGTTAATTACGATAGACGAGGCGAACTAGCGAGTATTACTGCGAAGAAAAAAAAAGGCGCCAAAGGGGGAAAAATGAAAGGGAGAGGAAAAAAAAGTGGAATCGGAGAGCCCAAAAAAATAGCGAATGGGGGCGGAAAAAAAAAATTTGCCGATCGCACACGAGCTCGGATGGTCGAGATTGATTTCCTGGTGAGACTGGTGGTAGCATTGTGGCCAATGGCTTCACCGAGCCGTGACGAGGTGAGATAGAGATACAGATAAATTTTTCCGCTTCTCTCTTCTTTCCGAATCGAGCTTTATTCCCGTTGGGAGACAAATGGAGGCTGAGGAGCAAAAAAAAAAAAATTATAAGCGGTGGAGTATGACGACGGAGGGATGGGTTGGAGACTGTAACTCACTGGGGTAGATCTCGAGTCGGTATCGGTTTAATATAAAACGATTGTACGGGCTTGAATGCCGATGTGAACACTGTCTTCGGGCTTTTTCCACTGGATGAAGAAAAAGCAATTATCTTCTTGAAATAAGCGGGTGTGACGCGTATTGTGGGAAATTGTTTCTGAAAGTAACTTCTCGAGGGCGTGATTTTTTCAGATAATGATTACTTGTTCCGGGATTTTTGCGTTTTCATTCTTTTTAGAGCATGTGCAACTATTTTTAGATGAATCCTTTTAATAGGCCCGTAAAATGGACAAAAATTTGTAGAATTTTGAAATATGTTTCTAATTTTTTTTTGGCAATCTATCGGCAATTTCTAGACATTTGCATTCAACAAAATTAGTGTCTTATGCCAATCTATATATTAAATGTAAATAAAAAAAAAACAATTCGAGTGGCTTTGAAAATTTCGACAATTATCCTATTTGTCAGTGTCAGCCCCCGCCCAAATTTCTCATAAATAAGTTGTTTCAGAAAATTAATGCATTTATCTTTGATACTTCCGTTGAATTTTCTAAGAATAAATCTCTAGAACATACAAATGCTAAGGGCTAAGGGAATTAAAGTATTAATGCCCCATAAAAACCGGCTGAGCCCGTCTCTAATCACCAAAAAAAAATGTCGAAGAGTGGAAAAAAACGTCAGCACTTTACGTGGGTGACAATACAGGAAAACCTCACATGACCCACATAAATCTATTAAGTCCATCATTTCTGAGTGAAAGATCTAGTTCACATGTTCAACGCGGCTCATCCTAAAATTCCACAGCGACCTTTCCGGCGTAATCTTAACTCGAGACACCCTTCGAATTGAAATCTTCATCCATTTCATACATTTCCTGGTGATTTATTGATTCGAACTTGGGAAGAACGAGGTCAATCCGCAGATCCAATAAACTCCCGTAAATTCCCTCCACCATTGAAACCAAAAAATATGAATTACGAGGGGGATAACAATCATAAAAGAAAAAAAAAAAAAAGAGAATAAAAAATATCCTGCAGTTGGAATCACATTCCCAGCGTCGTCCAACCATTCTATCATATTGTGTCGGGAGAAAATTTTCTTGAACACGGCACGTGGATGCCTGCCAAATTGACATAAAGGGAGAAAAGAGTAAAGAGAAGTCGCTCTCTGATCAGTTAAGTTTGTCACGTATTGAGTTGAATGGTTCCAAACCAAAGAGGATGCCAACCTTCGTTTCACCCACCCACCCACAAATGCCTCTTCGTCTTTCAATTTCTATTTCTCCCTCTACCTATTCCCTATTCTCTCCATCAACTTGATTTGGCACTTCATTTGCCTGTATGAACTTGCACAATTTAAAAGTTTCCGTCAGCCAAGAGTGCTTTTTTTTTTCGTTACTCCTCGGCAATATGACGGAGGGATTGGGTAAGGTTGGAGTAATGCTTATCTTGTGGAATGGAACACGAAGGATGATGTATAGGATCCGAGTGTAGAAAAGTTGGCAAGGTAACGCGGATAGAGAAATATGAAAAGGGAGAAGGTTAGGATGAGGTGGAGTTTTTTTTCTGATTCAACTTGTTTTTCAAATGAATGCGTCCTACAAAGTTCATCTCTGTAATTCTAGAGAGAGAGTTGATGCTTTTTTTTTTTTAGTCTTGGTTGAAGTATTCAGATGCGCCGGGTATATCTACTTCCACGGGTACATCACAATATTTTATGTGGAATATACGAGGGCACTTCATCAATTTTTTCTATCTTATAAACGTCGATGGAAGTGCAGTTTTTTTTGGCACAAAAAATTTACCTCATTTATATTGTTTTTCATTTCACTAACATCCGTTTGATTATTTTTCAATGTTAATAGTCGTCATCGAAAGAACATACTAGAAAATTGGTAATTTTTTATAAAGAAATTCCTTGAAATTTCACTGAAACGTGAAGTTAATGACGCGATATTGATATTTGAAAATTAGGATTTTCAATTTTCAATCGATAAGTAATTCAATTAGTCTGTATTAATTGCCGCTAATTTTAGTGATATCACTTTATGAATGACTGGTATCGGGTTTCCAGCGTGGTTATAGGGCTATTTCAGTCCTTTTTTTATATCCCCATAAAATCCCATTTTATGACCAAAAATTTAATTTTTCTAATCAATCGTTCTTCGGCCAAGAATTTAAAGCTCGATTTTGTATGTAAATTCCTGGCATTTAGTTGTCTAAAGAATATTTCATAGGCAGAATAATATTTTTTTTTCACTGCATTTTGGCTCCCCATCATCCAAAATTAAATACACGTGACTTTTTCGACTTCTATTTTTTTTTATTATATTCGGAGATGTCTAGGAAGATTTGTCACCTGGGACGGAGAACTGATCCCCAGGATTGGGCAGAAAACACGTCGTCGGAAGACCACTATCGGGCTACCCTGCGAATCCACCGTGTTATCGTCCACTTTTAGGGATTAGCTCTCCGACTTTATTTATGTCTCACGGAGGGAAGAAATGTTGCTTATCCCCGCCATACAACACGCCATGTGTTGATGCGATTGGGAAATAGCTCGAGAGCTCAAATCGAAGTGAACAATTAAAAAACTATAAAAAAAAATAGAACTGCGTTCTTAAACTGACAGGCGCGAACTTCCTATTCTCCCCATCAAACCGAAACTTCTCAGGGAGTTCTAGTTTATGATGTCAGGAGAGATCAATGTGTTACACAACAAGTTTTTATTTAGAAAACTAATGATTTAGAAAATGTTATTTAAAACGCGTCAATTGAGAAACTCCACAAAAAAAATATAAATGTTAAAAGGGGTCAGTAATATGTTCATTATCACTTTTAAGTACGGATATTTTTGTGAATAAACAGAGCAATTACGATTTTGAAGTGTCGTCGAATAAACTTTCAACTTCGCAATTTAATTTACTAAAATATGTGATAAAAATTTGATGTTGAATAAAATTTCATGCGTTGAAGAAAAAATGAATTTCGTCAGTTAGGTCTGCTTAACAATTCTCAATAATAAGTGGCATCAAGATTAAAAAATTTTCATAAAATTATCGTAATTGTAAATGAAAGAAGCAAAACAAAATCGTATAGGCACAATAATCCAGAGAATATTCGAGACAATACGGCAGTATCACCGCTCGTAACTTCTTCATGACCAAATCCGGCACATAAAGATGACAGATCATCTTATTTTTCTCCTTACCCTTGTTCCGCAAAACTTTCACCAGGAAAAACCAATGGAAACTTTCTCATAAGAGCCGATATAACTCACCACATGATCAAAAACCGAACGAACCCGGTTCCAGGATCAATGATCTGAAATGGAGAGAAGAGTATCTCTTATCGGATTCTATCGTCTTCCCTTCACGCATGACAGAGCTTCACGGGGGAAAAAAAGAGAGGAAAGAAACATAAACTCGGTATTGTCTGTTATTACACTCTACCGCCGGAATAACATAATGAACCAAGAGCTATTGAAATTGTCAAGAAATTCTACGAACCGAGGCGACTTCCACATGGGCAATTATAGGAGAATTGTATTGGAAGTCATAGAAGAACTCTGGAGATATCATTGGCAATCACTCCCAATTCATCGATTTTCATTCGTTGAAGTTTTTTTTTTAACGAGTTCTGTTGCAACAAAACAAAATAGACAGATAAATCTATTTATTGATACTTGTGGTCGAGAAATTGATTTATTGGCGGATGCGTTCAGAGAGAAACTTTGTTCAATATATTTTTTCTTAAATCAAAAGAGTGATTAAAGTGATAACTTCTACTCCATATTCTTGTGTCTTCATAAATTGAATTGACAGTTGCCGGCGATTTTTTTAATAAAATTTTCAACTTCTCAGTCTCACAAAAACTCGTTCCTCCAATTTCCCCCTGAAATTCTCACGAAAAAATATCCCCAGTTTTTTTCTTCGCGCGCAATATTTCATTCTTCTCGTATGCACCCACAAAATTAGCCATTCTACAAAACTCTTATGCATCGTTACCACCATCATCATTTTCTTCAAGTTTTTGATGAATCCCACCGCCTCAATTTTAATCAACTTAATGAACTTAAAATGCAAGTATGCAAATCCTCATTAGTAGAGAAAACACGATGCAAATGAGAAAAGAATACACATGGGAAATCATAGCTATAACTGACCTTACCGGGTCTCAACGGCCGCTTCCACTTCATCTCCCAGCAGAGTTTTCCGCGATATTGAACAGTAAGCGGCGAGGGGATGAGAAGAGATGGGCTCTGAGCTTCTCAAGAATTCTCTACTCAGATAATCCACACATTTCTCTCAATGGAGAACCCCATTATACAGGGAAATACCCGATGAAATTATATTTCCGTCACATCTCCAATAATCAATTATTCTCGATGAGTGAAAAGACTTGCCGAAACAATAATTATCATCGAATTGAGACACTCAATTACCTCCCGAGAATTTTTTTTTCTCCCCCCTTTTCACTTGGTATAGTGTCGGGTATCTTTTGAATAATTTAACAATAAAGATGGAACTTTTCGGTAAACTCGAAGAGCGTATACTCATTCGCTACCATCGCCGAGGCGCATTAAAGACGGGAAGAATGGAGAATTGCTTGAGCGTGGAGGTAAGAAGAAAAGAACAAGGGGAGGAGGGGGTGGAGGAAAAAATTTGGAGAATACTTCTAAACGTTGGAAATCGCTCTGAGGGCGTTCTTGCTAAAGTTTTCCCTCGCACCCGGACTCGGCTCTTTTTTTTTTTTTCATTTTGGACTCGTTTAAGACTTTGTCACTTCTATTTTCCAGCATATTAAGAGGACCGGCCATTAATCCCGGGGTACTTTCAACTTTGGAAATTCATTCGCTAAACATAGCCATTATGGGCTCGGGGGAATCGTTCGACTCGAATTTCCGATACTTCTGTATCTGCTGCTCTCATCTGGCAGCTCGCAATTCCATTAGAAAGGTATTGGCGGGATTCAGTGTCATGCGATTCAATGCGAAAGTAATTGAATGTTGAAGGCAATATTTCATGGAATGCGGCAATTTCAATTTGGAGACGTTATTGGAGGAGATAGCGTGACCGTGAACTATGGATATTTTTATAGAGTGGATTCAATGCCGTTACCGTAAAAGTAGATGGGGACAAATCAATCTACACCGAGAATACGCTATTGTACCGCATGTGTGGAAAATCATTTTCCATCTTTTTCGATTGGTTACATTGCGATTATCAGCGAGAGCTGAGGGCTAGGAAATTCCTTTGAACTGAATTCTACGAACAATTTTCCGCGTTAAAACTCAAAGAACTACCGCGAAATTTCGCCCGAATTGCCAGTCAGCAATGAAATGCATCCGAAATTAATTTTTTTTCAAACATGCGCTCAATTGACCATTTTTTTTTAAAGAAAAAAATCCTTTGATCCTCGCTACTATTCTTCGAACTTATGTATCCATCTCGCCGAATATTTTACTATGAAATTATTCACCATTAAACACACAATGTAAATTCTCGCGTATTCAAAACCTGAAGCTTTCACAACGTAATCCCCCACCAGGAAGAAACGTTGAGAGGATCGTTATCATTTTCCCCATCGAACACACTCACATAATTTACTACTCCATTATATATACCCGTGCACTTTTTTACGGCCCGCTCAACTCTCCGTATTTACGATCAGCGTAGTCAGCCGTTGGCAGCTCGTAAAAATACTTCTGATGTTTGTTGTTATGCGAGAAGAAGCTTCGGAAAAACCAGTTAACTCGAGAGAGGAAAATTCAACACTGGTAGGAGTATCGAGAACACAATGTCGAAACTTGGAATATTCGCAATAATTGTCATCGAAAAGAAAAAAAATGACATTCTGGGAAGGACAAATTTTTTCAACGATTCACAGCGCAATACATCTGCTCTCTTCCGCATGAAAAGAAATCAAAATAAACAAGCCCCACTGAGCAATATTATAATTTCAAAATGAAGTTCAATCTCGGGTAATTCCAGTGAATTAGGGAAAAAATGTACTTTGATATCCACGATATGCGCATTATTGTCGCAAATGTTATTGTCGGCTGGCGGGTTCTGCCACAATTGTTAATAAGCAATTTAAGCAAAAGTAACAGTTTAAAAAGATACACGCCTGACGGAACAAATGTTTTCTGTCATTGGCGAAGAAAGAAAAAAATTCGAGAAAACAATGTCAGAATTAGTTGAACTGGAGGAAAGTGAATTTTCCGAGTGATCAAAACAAAAGTGAAACGTGTGTGCGGAGAAAACCGACAAAAACACGCAAGTAGGAACCACCTTTCGGTCGGCCCCTCTGTGTAATGCTTGCGTAACTTCGCCGGTGCTCTCCCACCGACTGACCTACATACACAGGCTTTATTTAAACTTGGTTTCCTCCACATTGCTTTTAGTTTCGTTTTTCGTCGTCAACGCACAACCAAACTCCGTTAGACGGACGCCGACGTCTCTCTATCTCTTTACGCTTTTCTCATCTCTGTAACGATCTCCAATTCCCAAACGTTCATAAATATAGATCAGTTGTATGACTAAGGCACTGTCGACGCTTTTCGAATAATTGTACACTAGTTTAACATGATTTTCAAGGAACTGGGAGTATACCATTGAGGAGTGAATTATTTTTAATCGCTGGAGCATTTATCCCTCCAATTTATCCCACCAATCGAGGCCTCAACCCATGGCTCAGGAGTTGCAAAAAAAAAAATTATCTCCGAGGAGGGAATGTTGACCTCAACTGATGATGAATTTTTAGTTTCATTCAGGACTTGGCGAGAGTAGAAATGAAAGCGTAATTATTTATTTCACTAATTCCCGAGATATCCCGAAAAGTTTATTTGACTATATAAAAAAAATTGAAGGTAATATTTTCCAATTCAATTTTAATATAATTGTTTAATTATTATATATCATCATAATTAAACACTCATTATTGTTAATTAATGATTATTTTCTTACAGTTCCAAATTGAATAACCACTGATCAATCACACACTTGATCAATCACAGTGCAAAAATGATAAAAATATCCGAAAAAAAAATCAGAAAAACATTAAACAATCATTTTTCTTTAACTATGCCTGAAGTAGAAAAAATTGTCTGCTTTGGCTCGAAATAAACTCGACCATTTGGACATTCTACAATTTACTCTCATAGAACAATTTGTCGTCTAAAATATCAAACTCTTCCACATGAACTGCGCGTTCATGTAAACTCATCATCTGAAAATCCCATGACTGTCGCTCAAGCTTTTCATCGTGAGGAACCCTCAATGAATCTCGCAAACTGTCACATCGGAATCTCGACAGCTGGTGGAATAGCACCCCCTCTTTGTCCCCCCGCCCCCCCCCCTCTCTCTCTCTCCCTCGCCGTCCCTCCCCGCCCAAGTGCTTCAACATTCCATCCAGAAATTTCTGGTTACAAACCAATCTAACACATACATATTCCGAAGAACTAAAGGAGAAATAGGAGTGATTCCCTTGGGCTTTTGCCACTCGTGCAGTCGGGAAATATTCACTCGGAATAGAAGGAAGACGGTTGAACCATAAGCATACAACGGCACTGCCGATGATGGAACAGTCGGAACTTGTCTCGGAGTATGGAAGCCTCGGGGACTCTATGCACCTTCACTTGGAGAATTGTGAGATAGTCTCTCGTGTATTTGAGAGTTGACTGCGAGAGAGTGGCGCGCGGCGAAGGGGGGGAGGAGGCGAAGGGGGATTTGGAGCAGAATTGCAAGCATCAACATTTTGGAATTATGAAACATGTTACGATGTAACGAATGAATTCATCGGTGTGGAGAATTCAGGATAGCGAGAGAAGCATTGGAGCAGATATATATTTTTTTTCCATTTTTTTAAATAACGTATTGTATGTGATTGTAAATAACGTCGTGTGTATTGATTTTTTGCTGCATCAATAACGCTAGAGAATGAACGGACATTCAGAAAAATTATTTATTTGTGTAGTCCAAAATAAAATTTTTTTTCTGTGTGAAAGAAAAACGAATGATTTGAGGTTTGTGGAATTTTTAGATTGATGATAAATTGTTTTTTCTTTTATCTATTAATAATTTTTCATTTGTTTCAAATAGGGATTTTACCCCGAAGTTGGTTTATATTGTTTTTTGACTTCAGACGTGTCTGTTCAGAGTTTCGAAGTTCGAATGAAACGTTGTTCTTCAATACAACATTTTTTTTTATAGTATAAACAGAGTACAATATATGTGTAAATAAAATGTGTATATTTGCATACGCATTTGTATTAATCCAAACCGAAAAAGCTTTTATAAAATATGCCCACAGAATTTGAATTCTAACACCATACAAATTTCAACTGCACAAAATCAAACATGTGTCTTTCGTAGTGCATACAAATTCTACGTATGTGCAAACAGTATTTTTGTGCGGGTTTTGTTTATTCACGAGAAGGGGAAAAAATATTAACGTTTTGTTGAAAAAATAATATGTCAACCCATCGATTACAGGGACTACCATAGAAGCAATTATTGTTGAGAAAAAAAAATATAGCACGCAGGGTCGCCTGTGATGGAGATTTTTTTTTATACAAACAGGACCCCTGACTCAATTAAAATGGAACAACATCGCAAATATGAACATATTATAAAATAATAACACTTTTTTTTTGAGAAACTATTGCAGTGGTAATAGAGTATAATAAAAATTCATAAATGAAATTTTTTTGAGCTATTGTGCACTTCCGCAATTATTCCCTTTTATCGACAGGCGAAATAATTGTCACTCAATTTTTCTCGAAAATTAATCAATTATTTTCTACCCTATCGTACGTGGTAATTTCATCGGGAATTTCTATGACATTTAATGCCCGGCAAAATGTCAACGTATTTCGTTATTAAAAAGTGAGAATTTCGTGAGAAAGTCAAGTACTTTTACTTTCAATTCTATTTTCTCCTGCAAATTAATAATCATGAAAAAAATACACCAATTAGGCCAACCCATCGTAGAGTTGAAATCGCAAGAGAAATCCTACACCTGCAAATAAAACTCTCGTTCGTACGCAAGACCTGGCTTGACTGAAAATCCATATGCGTTTTTTTTTTGCAAGAAAATACTCAGTGATGTGGAATTATCGACGGGTAGATTTCTCTGGTGATCATTCACCGGGAGAACTACGCACCATTGCTCGTACAGGGGTCTGTTTGCCTCTTCTGGAGAGGATTCCCGATAAAATTCCCCCCCAAGAATCTTGAATAGCAAAAACCAAAGGAAATGTGTTCTGAATCTTAACCGGAAAATTGATACAACTCGAGGGGTTTTCAGCCTATTCATCTCAGAAATTGATACTTCTGTTAGTGGAGTGGCTGTACGAATGTCAATCAGCTATACCGGACTCCCCCCCTAAATTTTTCGTGAGTCGAGGAATGCATGTACAATTTTTAAGAATTAATCCCTAATTTTCCCGAATCTACCCCAATTTTTTTTTTAATAAAAATCGATGCAAAAAACGAATATTCACTGGCGAAAAAAATGTACGTCACAATTTTAGATTTGCAAATCTCGATTAACGCGTGAATCTTGAAACTTGAAATCTACGATTTTTAAAATATAAAAATAATAATTTTTGTAATTTAACTGAGCACCTTATAATTGCGAAAAAAAATTGGAACGCCGTCTGTTTAGCCCCGGAGAACTTGGGAGAGTCTCATCACGTCTGACGAAAGACGCTGACGTATGAATTCTCGAGAGATTTTAACAAAAAAATAAAACACGTGTAATAATTCAACTCACCGAATTAATGGCCGTCATGCTGCCAAGTCGACCAGAATCGGTATCCACTAGCCCGCTGTCACTCTGCAACAATCAAAAGACAAAAAAAATATTACAATGTTGTTCCATAATTCACAGTCAGAATATTTACGTATTCATCTGGCCTGTCCCAACAAATTGTTGAGCAGAAATGCGTCGATAGTACTCGACTCAGCGTATTTCGAGCTTTAAAAGGCCACGACCCAGTTATTCCGATGAAAAGAACCCCTTCAACGCAAACGTTGCGAAAAATATCCCATCAAAGGACTCTTAACCCAGGCAATGTTTTTTCTTCTTTCGTTTCGGAAATAGTGAGGCTGAGGTAGGCTTTTTACGGCCTCTCTGCTCCAATATTTTCACACCGAGAATCGCGTTCAATTAATAATGACATTCAAATATTTAATAATAAATTTCGGTAAATGGTAAGAAAGGCCACCCCACCCCACCGCGTTATTTGTTTTTTAATTTAGGTTCTATTGTGCAATTGTAAATGTCGGAAACCGGAGTGATCGAAAATAATTAGACCGAAAGTTACGGGCTCCAGAGCATATCTTACCTCGCCACACTCTGCGTAACCCGGGACGTGAGGGTGTCTCCCAAAGACAACCCATGTTGACACAGAAATAAAACGGACACCACAAAGATAACGTAAAAATTGACCCCCACTAATTCCTCAGTCAACGCACTCAACTCGGCTGATCGTTCCGTCAGAAAAGAAAATTTTGAAAAAATTCTTTCAACTCAAATAATAATAAAATCTTCCCGAATGAGTCAAATTGTCCGAGGAATCAATGGATCAACTTGGTAAGGCACGAAAAGGTAACACCTGGGGTGACACAAAGCTTCACACGTTGGACACTTTTTTCACTTCAACACAATTAAAAAATGGAATTTTACGGACTCTCACGTTCACCCGAAACACGTTTTGTCCGTACTTCACCAGTTCGTTGCTCGTTCGCAGTGAAACTGAGCCACAAACCGACGAAATACCTACGACCAGTGTTTCTGTTTATCAAGGTGAAGGCCTTACTCACCTTTTGTTTTGATTCTCCTTCCCCCAATAACTTCTACATTTCAGGTAAATACACAATACAATATACATTCGTTCGATCTACTAACCATTACTCGACGAGTGTATTTACAGTGTGATAATAGTCGAGTGGATAATATTGATTTTCTTTGTGGGAGTTATTGAAAATTTTGTAAACTATATTTGCTTATGGTCTCAGTTAACATTTGCCCGAACTATTGTTCACTATGTTTTAAGAATTAATTTCAATTGATGAATTATAATATAACGTAAAATTTGTAAATCTTCCGAGTGAGCTCGCTTCTTAATTGACGATTGCCCGATCGATATGTGAATTCTCAATTAATTAAATTCTGCACTGCAGAGGTTTATGGAAAAACTTATACAAACACTTGAACATTTTCTCGGGACGAGAGAATCTCAGCCTGTCGAGAGTCTTTGGCCCCTCATTTTGAGAGAAAAATTATTCATCAGACGATTTCACGACTTTAAAAATTGATAAGAGAATACATTCTGGTAGCAAGTGAATCCTCTTTGTTGAGAG
The DNA here is from genome assembly GCA_030522865.1 of Psyttalia lounsburyi. Taxonomy (NCBI): domain Eukaryota; kingdom Metazoa; phylum Arthropoda; class Insecta; order Hymenoptera; family Braconidae; genus Psyttalia; species Psyttalia lounsburyi. The sequence goes on from JAPYZN010001125.1 coordinate 12,612, forward strand.
TACTTTTTGTTTTCTCTCAGCGAATATTTTTCAAGAAGCGACAAACAAAATCTTAAACCATCAATTCTCTGTTTGTCTACTACAACCTAGGCGGGCAAAAAAAATTAGTTTTAAGAACATTACTTGAATTAAATATATTCCCCATAAAAATTGAAAAATTGTATTTTTATAACCTGATATAATGGCTTCTGTAGAAAATTTCCAATTCCGTGAATCGATAAAAAATTAGAACCGACGAGAAGATTCCTGTGATGAAGGAATGTAATGTTCGTTTTTTGGATGCAGTTGTTTTTTAACTGTGAGAGTTATCAAACAAATGGTGGGTTTAAATAAAATTTCCTTGATCGAACTCATTTTTCCATTCACTTGTAGCACACGATACAGACATTTTCCGATATAAACTCAACGAGAGACTCTATCATCGTTAACTCACAATCATCTCTCCCCTCTTCAGAATGCAACGATGTTGTTTATCATATTTATCATAACTAAAATCTCGTCCTCAGTAAAATCCTTTTGAAGCAGCATCGAGTTAATCCGTTTACCATTTCGAGCTGCACATCAAATTCACGAGTTCCATTCATATTTTGAAATAACAATCTTCCAATTAGTGTAACAAGCGCACAACAAAACAAGTTCCAGCCGTATATACGCTGGATCGAACTTCATTTTGCCTCGAGGCCTCCATTGAATCCACTGGGCATTGTAACGGGCGATGTTCATTTAGGGTGTATGCGATGTGTTAATGTTCAGGGTTTGTTTGTATGATTATTAGTTTCAGATGAAGCGTGGAAAAAATTCTATCGGCAGTCGATAATAACCCGTTAGAATTTTGACTTGCAATTTCTCAGTTGTACTATGAGTTGTATTAATTTCAGGAAGCGGAAGCATTTGGAGTGAATGCCTTTTCACATCATTATTGTATTTTCCAGTGATATGAGTGAATTATTAATTAATTAATTGTATTAGTTGAGTTAAATTTGTGGATCTTTGAATCTAAAAACTAAGTCATTTTGTAGTTTTAATAAATTAACTCTTGTCAAAATTGAAGCCATTTTTAGTGGCTCAATTTCTCTAGTGATATCATATAAACCTGGCCTATGAAAATGAAAATATTTGAAAAATATAGGCAATACGATTATAATAAAATAATCAATAACTCTCGCGTTGAAAAATTTTAGTGTATACGATTAACGACCCAATAAAGAATTCATATTATGAGCTTTCAACATTTTCCAACATAAAGTAACTTTATTCTGTATTTTATTGTGAATTTGACGTGTTTTCAACATTACTCTGTTGAAAATATTTAGAGAATTCAGTTACTACCATTTGTTAGATTTCAAAAACATAATAAATTCACCACAAATATTCAAACCTCTCTAAAAATAGTAGTCGAATTGAAAAGAACAACTTGTAAATTCCATTCAGAAGTTCCTCCGTAAACCAAAGAATATTCGAGAGATTGAGAGGAGGAAACAGAAAAAAAAATGGAGAACAATAGTGTGGAGTAGTAAAAAGAATAGTCTTCAGGGACAAGTGCGCTGGGGGATGGCAAACGGCCGTTGAACAGCTGCCAAATCGGTTATGCGCGAATAAATTTCCGTGTCAAACTCTTGGAGATGTGGAAACAACTGTGGAGACGGGTAGTGTTGGCCTCCATGGTCTGATAAAATATAGAAATGGAGGGACAAAGAGTCAGATGAGATTTTTTTTATGCGATAAAATCAGCGAATCGATGGGGAATCCGATTGGAAAGTTAAAACGCCTGCGGTTTCGAGGAACGTGTCGCTAGGATCAATACTTTGTACTGAAGCTTTTTGAAAGGTGACCGAGAAAACACACTCCGCAATGTGTCCCATTTTTCCGGGAATATGTTATTGATTTTCAGAAATCTGTCGACAATTATTGGTCACTGTAAAAGGTAGCTACTGGCATACATCGAATTAAATAGTATTTTCCTAATTTTAATTCAATAAAATATCCAGAAAAAAAAATTATTTTGAAATTTCCAAAATCTTAAATTGACGATTATGAATCACATTCGAATTGGTAGCTTTTGAAGCAGGTTCAAATTAATATTTTTCAGCCAAAAATCAATACAGATAATAAAACCGATACGACAAATTTTCAAACACAAATCCAGAAAAAGAAATGAAAATAGAGTAACGACTCAAAATTCTAGAAACCCACGCCTCAGAAATTTTTTTCACTTTGAAACTACGTCCGGTCCGAGAAACAGGACAATACCAGTGATTGAACCGCGTTCAATACCGCAGATCTTTCAGGATGCAATCCCTGAATACTATTGATGTACAGTCACTCGGTATTGACCTAGTCAATTCGTTGTAGAACCCCTTTATCATGTAGATGCATGCAACTCCAATAGAACTTTACTTCATTCTGACTCTCCTCGTTAACATTTGGAATTGTCTACTCTGTGTACTTCGGGTAAAATGGCATTTCGAAACTTGGAATCAATATTACTCGTTGACTCCACAAAATTTAGTAAACAGAAATGGAAGGGGTTCGGAATCAATCCCCCGGGGTACGGATGTGGATTGATGAAAAATTCGGGGCGACCGCTTCAGTCGTCCGCGGCGAATGCGAAATAGAGAAAGAAAAATTTTATTTCGCGATAAAAATCTCTGAATTTGATAACTTGAACATTGGACTGGCTTCGGACTAAAAATTGAAATAAGTTCGAGAAAAAATGGGGATTTGTCGATTGGTCACATTTTGCTCTTGACTTAATCTTTCCCAAGACTTAAATGGGCCAGAGGGGGTCGGAATTTTGTCGTCTTCGAGAAATATTTCGATTTTGCATTTCTCAAGCCTTCCACAAGTGTCAACTTGTGATCGCACCATCAAATTAGAGTTCAACTGTTGGCATCCGACAGCTCAAGAAGAATCCAATTTAATTCGTCCGGACTAAACTTGACATGTCAAAAGAGTTCGCTCTCAAACCTCAACCCAGTGCATCATTCCTCCCAGCGAATCATTCAGTTCTATTTCCCAAAAGAACAAGCATCAATGTCGAGAGGGCAGAAATGTCTGACCCATGTATACCGTCGTCACGCACACTGAGCCGTCGATTCAGTGAACGACATCAGTGTCGATCAGACTGGTGGAATGGTGGGGTAGGGATACCCAGCCGGTGTATACTGCTCCTGGCACTTTGTGACGCTTCGTAAAACACGTGACGGTCTCGTCTGTCCTCTTTCAGCCAGTAGAAAGGGTACAGACTGCAGTAGAAACTCAGGAACTAACAATGAATCGTGGGTTTAAGGGTAAATTTATAGGTAAATACAAAGCTTCTTTCCTGGGGAGCACATTTATTGTTGGTGGAACGATGTTCACTGTAGCAGAGGTTATGTTTCATGGGTGAAAAGAAAAAAAAACCGTTCGTGTTGCTAAGCTTATTGCACTTACCAATGACGTCAATCAAAGGGAAATATAATTAATGGAGAAATCGAGGATTTGTCGATTTTTTTTCTCGTTATCTGTCACGATATTTAACCGGGAAAGGTACAAGTAAGCCGTCTCAAATCATTGACAAGGCAGATTGGGATAAAACGGGTCGTCTCTAACGGCCTCGACGCGCAAACTAAAGAGTAGTTTATAATTATTTTTTTTACCAAATTTTTTTTTCCACATCGAACAGAATCTGATTCAAAATTCTATTTAACTTGACTCGAATTTGCAGAAGCACTAGTACTATTCGTGACATCGGAGTCGTTTAAATCTGCAATGTCGAAATCACTTGAAATTTACGTTAAACGAAAATTCCAGTTGAAACTGTTCAATAATGTATCAATTTCAAGGGCCCACCCCAGTTTTACCTCATTATCCCACGCCACGCGAAACTTCAGATGCAAGCGGAATGCATAGAAAACCCGCCGAATTATCTAGAATTTTGACATTAACCGGTTTTACCAACTTTCGACAAATTTGCCAGTTCAAATTTCCATTATACCAAGAACAACAATAGTAATTGTTGGAAATGGCCGATTAGAATGCAAACTACGCCGGTAAAATGAGAGAAAAATAAAATTCAGAATTCCCGGATTTTTCAGCCTCGAATTCCATATAATTTATTTCTCTCATTAAAATTACAATTAGTCGGTATGAAATTTCATCAAGCAGCCACTCAAATAAATAAATTCATGTAAATACTCCCAAATCAATTCTTTTTCAATTGAAAAAAATGGACATTTTGGTTATATTAAACAAATATTATTTTAATGTCAATAAGTGTTGTTTCGACTGCTATAAATTGGTTGTTGGGCCCCAATATCTATTTTTCTATTTATTCAACTAATAAATTAGTGAGCGACTACGTGGAATAAAATAAATAATGCAAATAAACGACTTTTGTGGGTGTAGCCAAACCGTCAGAAGAAAAATCCCACCTACACAGTATCCAAAACTTGAAAAGCACGTGAAATACGGGGGAAAAATCTCCCGAAATATCTCGAAATTTGAGATAAACACGCTTCACCAACATCCGTAAAATTCTCTAGCTGAAATTCAGATCGCACCACCAAACAACGAGCGTAAACGTTGGCTATGGTTCGTTGGAATACAAAATACACTGGTGAAACGAGAGGGAAGAGAGGAGGGCATAATAACGAGAGGGTCCAAAGAATACAGAGAATGGAGAGCAGGACGATTTCGCCGTGGGGGTGAGTGTCGTAAAGCGAATTATGACTCTGTGTAATTTACGATACCAACCGCTACCCTATGTACATACGTATCTACATACGCAAGTAAATACATAGCCACATGATTGTACATACGTGGAGATAACAAGTCTTTTGTAAATCATGGATGTACAATTTTACTCGTACATAGAATCGTAAAATACGTACGTGTTTCAATAGCTCACCGCCATTGCTGTACTCTCGATGAAGTCACGTTTTCGTGACTTATAACAATCATACAACAGTAATGAGATCACTCAGTTCTCATACGTATCTCGACTATCACGGAGACGTTAATTATATCACTTCTGGGATCGTCTCGGCACACGTGGAATCGTTAAATGTGAAGTATAGAGTAATTTGGCAGGAGAGTGAAAAATTCGCGAGAGTCTCGACGGTCGTAGAAAATTATTGACACTCATTGAGGCAATAAATATTGCTCACTCATCTTATATGCCGAAAAATCGAGACTTGAAAATACTTCCAAATATTTTTATTTAGAATTTACTGAGAATTTGGTCGTTATAGTTAAAATGAGAGAGAGAAAACAATCGTCACAATTCGGGTTTTGCGGAAAAACGTGGAAAAACTATTGCAAACTCAGGCTTTATGGCATACTCGGTCGTGATATTTGAACCTAAAATCTTGAGACTACTCATTGTCTAGCGATCTCATTCGAAATGGTAACGTGTATAATGGGTTACTCTACCCTCGTTAATTTCTATTCTAGTTGCGACATGATGGTGATTCATTATCACACAATGCGTCGTATACCCAACTATTTCCAATTTTCATCTTGAAACTTGGGAGAATTGCGTTTTCTTGGGTTGTGGCTATAAATTAAGGTGATACAGTGAGAACCCTGGTACCAGGAGTAAAAATTGTCTAACCAAGACGTGATGGATATCGCGTTGTTCTCAAACCCACCTCAGCAGGTATTCCACTATTCATTATCGTGGTGTGTCATGCGCACATCTAAATTACATTCTAATTCTCGTTTATCTTCATCAGATCTGTTCGGTTGATTGTTAATAAGTCGGAGGAATCGCGATGATTCATTCCACCGTGTTAAGCAGTTTTCAATTGGCAACGGGGAATGAATATTTGAGATGACGATTGCATGTACTAATGCAGATAATGACTTTATGGCTCGCGCCCAAAGTCACTTTGGGATTTAATTAGGAGGGGAGTGGGGTCAGGCGTTGCCCGCATTTGAGAACCGAATAGTGCAATTGATGGTGAGAAGACTGCGGGGACAATTTCTACACTCATGAATTAGCACAATGAGTGATGTTTTCTTCGTTTTTCACAATTACCTAACGACTCTGAACCATTTATCTCTCAACGGCATTGGGCTCCTGACGAAATTTGCGATAAACCTGGTGAGTTGGAGCGTCGGGAACCGATGGAAAATATTTTTTTTAGGCCCATATATCCCGGAAAGTGGAAATTAAAATAATTCATTTGGAGGTCACTTCAGTTTTTTCAAGATTT
>JAPYZN010001126.1:0-24632 GCA_030522865.1 Psyttalia lounsburyi
TACTTACCCTCCTAGGAGGATAAATTTTACTTATCGGGCAGTTATGGCAGCCGATAAGTCGCAATTGGTTGAGTCCTAGCAACATAAAAGTGGTTTTTGACTCGTGGGATTATATCACTCGCCTTCGGCTCGTGATATAAACCTCCCACCCACTAGCAACCATTTCTTTTCATTTGTTACGGAATACACTATTTTATAATTTGGTATTGCACTGCACTCGATGCCTTCCTCGTTCCGGAGTTTTCTTTTTGGTCTTTCCTCTTCGCCCCATCACTCCTTTCTTTCCACCTCAATTTCTTTAGGCTTTTTCTCCATTTTTCCGAGCCTCATGCGCATGTTCGTCGGGATCATTTTTGGGAAAATATTTCTAAAAGAATCGTCATTATTTCTCCACCCGTTTTTATCAGAATATTCAATATGTCTTCTCAGATTTTTTCTGAAATTTAATCGAGAATATTAATCTAAATAAACAAAATGAAATTTAATTTTGCCAACGTTTCGAGTAGAAAATCATACTCCTCTTCAGAGCAGGCTGTTTTATGATTGAAAATTACAAATCTTTGTAAGTAACAAATATGCCATACGCTCTGGACGAGCCGTTCGATCGGTGCGGTCTTCAACGTCGCATTTCAAAGGGAAATAGCTAGACACGAAGGGGAAAACGAAGAAAATACTCCGGGTGTCTATGCGGCGCGTGGCCAGACGTGAGTTGAAAATTTTCTCTAGCTTTGAAAGACAATTTTTTCTTAATTTGAAATATAATTTTTTTCCATAAACTCATTTGAGCCATCATAAGTTAATCAAAAAATATAAGTTCAATAGAGAAGCCCAAAACCGCCTAATAAATCCAGTGGAATTTCAGTGAAGTTGGCTAGTGAATTCGCTAGGATTTTTTCCTACTGAATTTTTCTTTGCCGATTAAAATTTTGTAATTGAAGTGTGGCAATTTCCGATATCGTTTTCCTCACATCCATCATTCTCAAAGTGATTCAGCATTATCAGTTATTCCTCAATGACTACTTCGCACTCAAAACCAGAAATCCAATTATGCAAAATTACTGGAGATGCAAAAACTCGGATAAAACGGTAAAATCCCAAGTAATTCGTTGTTGTCCCTCGAGTCCTTGAGATGACGCCGACTTTCCTCATCGTTGTCCTGGTGATTCCCGGTGGAATAAGCCGAACAGTAGGTGACCCCCACCCAAACGAAAAACAGTCGATAGTTTCTTAGATTTTTCAATTAAAATTTAGAAGTCAAAATTGGTTTCTCATATCCCGACGATATTTTCATTTTACCGAGTGTTTATCTACATTTTTGGAACTTATTAGCTGGCCGGTCTACCCCAGGGGCTCCAATCAATCTCAATAAATCAGGAAATATTTCTCAAAATCATATTTCTCCCAGAAAAACAAGATGGACGCCAACGACTGTTGAAGCGTGAAATGTGTCTTTGATTTTTCAATGACGATTGAGAACTCTCAATGGGGAACTTTGACTCTCAATAAATCAGAAAATATTTCTCGTAAGTCCTAAGGTTCCTATCAAAATTGTGGGGATTGCCACCGGTGGAGGAAGGAACGGCGAGACGTTTAGTTGGTGAACCTTTCTGCTTCACGGTAAACGCACAGCCACTCGCCAATCAGTTCTTCGGCAACCATCCGCCTCGTCTGAGCTGCCTAAACGAATTTATTTATTTTTTTGTCAACTCGATATCTCAGCAGTTGAAAGGGAAAAAATTTATTTGGTTTCCAGTCGTTGGGACACTTGCACTTTAACTTTTTATCCTCAGGTATTCTTTCGTTGAGCTATTTTACGGCTTTATTAGCATTTGCTTTATTGAACTTGCGCAAGTGCTTCAGGAATTTTATGATCATTGGATTGGAGATCTGATAGATTGGATTCTAACGAATTGTTCTACTTCAGTTGGATTTATTTGTCAGTCGGCTGTGCTCCTTCGAGAAGGGCTCATCGAGTGCTATGGAGTCTACCCAAGAGTTCGAACCTCTAGTTGAGGGTAATTTGTTGATATAATCGTGGGGATTGATTGTGGTGATAATTCTTGGTATTTGATCTTGTGAAATTACCCGTTGAACCACCAACTCGTAATTCGATAGTGGAATTATCGAATTTCAGGGAAAATTAATTGCTGGGGGGAATTTGAAGATTAAAAATATAATAATTTTGTGACGAAGTGGTAAAACGTGATAAGTGCGTTTTACGTATTTTTCAAAACCCGTATTATCTCAGTAATGAATAATGTTAGGAGAAATTATCTAAGAACTTTTTTTGTTGCAAAATTGATCAGCTACAAAAATGGTCTTGTCACATTATCCCCTAAAACCACTCCTTACTGAGATAATCCGCCTTTTATTAAGATAGGAAGAATACACTTATCTCGTTTTACCACTTCGCTACGGATTTATCGGATTTGTTTGAAAATCATTTTGCAAATGCTGCTGTTAGAAAACCATTTATTTGTAATTGATTAGAGATTTTTAGAAAAGTGTAAAGGGAAATTCTGTGGCAGAGAAAAATTGGAGGATTTCTCTCCTCCAAATTTTGATATATTTATTTATCAACGGAAATTTTTACTTTTGAACAATATCGCAAATCCTTCCATTTTGACTAATCAATTTATTTTTTTTTTGCAATCAGAAATCTTCAGTCATAAAATTCTGTAAAATTTCAATCTGAACGCAGCGTCTTAGACCGCTCGGCCATCCTGACGTAAAGTTTCAATCTAATTCGCTTAAATATTGGCTAAATTTGATTTTTCAAGAAATTTAAGTTGTTTAAATAAAAAAAATAAGTACATTCAATTGAGGTATGGAAACGATTGCAAATCGAAATGCAATTCGAAATCTTTAGTAACATTTTTTTTTATTTCCGTCTAATTCACTCAATTTTTGGATAAATGCAATTGTTCAAGAAATTTAACTTGTTTAAGTGAAAAAAAAATCTCTAATAATTAATTGGAGAATTTACAATAAAAAAATTAATTTAGAATTTAAAAAACGTAAATTAATTTTTCAAAACACAAATTTTTTTAACCAAATCTCCTGTATCACGAGAATATTATTCTGAGTGTAAAATAACTAAAAAATTGGATTCCGAAATTATATATCTTAAATGAATAATTTTTTGTTCTACAGGAAAAACCATAACGCAAACAAATACTCCCCAGGAGTTAACCCCAACAATCCCCGAGTGGTTCCGAAATCGGGGTGTTCTCATCACTGGCGCGACTGGATTTATGGGAAAAGTTCTGCTGTCGAAATTATTGATGAGCTGTCCGGATGTGGGGAAGATTTATCTCCTCGTGCGGGAGAAAAAAGGTGTCGATCCACAGACTAGACTCGCGTCCCTCGTACAGGTGAGTCCAATGTTGTCTTCCTCGGTCTCAAAATTTTTGAAATGACCGGTTGGAAAAAAAAGAAAGTTCCGCGCCCATTAGAATGTTAGAATCATCAATGAAGCGAAGAGGACAAGTGGGACAGTCTCTGCGGCGTAATTGGTTTCCCGTTCAGAAAATTATATTTTTTATTTTCATTCCCGATATTTTTTTTATCATCCCCATTGATATGAATTCACAATTTTCACGTGGAGAATTCAAAGGCAATTCTATTTAGAATTTATTCATCATTATTTTTTTTTGGAATTTTTTTTTGGAATTCCGGAATTTATTGGGAGATTTCAATGAAAATTCTCTAACAAGTGGGACATTGGATTTATAATTTCCAGTTGGAGAATTCAAAGATGTTCATTTGAATTTGTTTCGGAAAGTCAGGAATTTATAGAAATATTTCAAAATGATAAAAAAAAGGTTTTTGATTGAATAAATAATTGAATTATTTCGAGAAATGAGGAGATGATAATTAATTCACTGCCTGTGACCCAGTAACACAACAGTTATTTTATGTTCAACAAATAATTTATTTAATGTTGCTAAAAAGGCAAATAAAAGTTACTCGTAACAGTGAATACAAAATTTATTTCGAGCACTTCCAATAAACCTTCAGCTGATTCAAATAGACTCCATTAAATCGTATAAACAATTTCTCTTTAAATCTACTTCAGTTCCACTCGAATGATCTTTACCAAAAAGTCCAGAATTCTAAGTTTACGTAAAAGACGACAATCCGCTTTCTTACGCTATAAAAAAATTTGAATTATGAATAAATTTTAGCTTAATATGCGTCCGACTAAATTCAAGGGGAAAAAATGCGAGGGAAACGAGCGTTTCCTCTACGAATTTCCATTGAATATTTACCGAAACTCAATGAGAACTCTAACACAATCGTAATTCGTCTCTCGAGATTTTCGTAAGAGTTGTACACGTGTTGACGTAACCTCGGTTAAAATTCCCATTCAGAATATCTGAATTTTGAAAATGAATGGAAATTGACAAACTTGAATATTGTTATTGTAAACTTGTCCTTCGCAATCACCTGTCAACCAATTCAAATTTTTCTAATGCGACAGTTGTTGACTTCTAATTCCAAAATCTTCAGGGAGTCGGCCTTCGTTGATTACTTTCACCAAAGACATCGATAAAAATTCGATGAGCGAGTGATATTTATTTTCCCCTCGTTGAGAAAATTAAAAAAACATTTGAAAAATTAAAAGACAAAACGAGAGTTCGAAAAACGGCGCAAGGTTGGCCCAAGGTTGGCTCAATGTCGGCGCCAGGTTGGCGAAATGTTGGCGGAAGGTTGGCAGTAAAATCATCAACTCCATAAACATCTAATAACGGATGGATCGAAGTGTTCTTACTTGTGACGTCCTCACAAGTGTTGACACCTGAAATATTGAGATTCCCAAATGATTCCTTTGCACTTGTCCTTTGATCTTTGATACTCAAAAAATCACCTTGAAATTCTTTCCCATCAGAATCTACTGACCGTGCCATCGGTCAAGGTGCTTCATGGGATGAAAAACAGATGATCTTGTCGAAACTCGTTACCCAGACATTCGACCGTGAGATATCGACCGAACACTCAATGATCAATTAGACATAATTACCGTTAGAATTATTCAGGGGAAAACCGCATAAATCTCGAGAAAACCAAATACCAATTGCCCTTTATCGCACTAAGAAAAATAGATTGAAACTACTTGTCAGCATTTGAATTGTTAATTTCCCCTATTACGTATGATTTCTGAGTATTTTGATATTAATTGTCATGATTTCTATGTAACGAGTCCATTATCGGCAGGGAAAAACGGAATTACGCACTCATATTGCGATGATTTTCATTAGTAATTATACCTTATGCCGCTTTGCCGTGCATTTCGCGGTAAATGATTAATTGAAAATTGTATTATTATTATTTTTTTTAAATTAGTCATTAGATTCATTAATTAACAATTGAAAATTACAAGCATTTATCAGAATATTTCTTATTTTTGACTAATTTTTATGAAATAATTAGATTGTTATCCACTTGGAAAAATATATAAAATATATATAACAATAAATAAAATTTTCATTCCTTAAATTTTATAAAAATATGTAAATATCGAGAGATATATTTGTTCGTGTGGGAATTTTTAAGAGATTACGTTTTTTTAAGAGATTAAGTTTTTTTCTGCAATTTGTTATCTGTTGTAAACATCCGCAGCATGAGCCGTTTAGAGAGCTCCGGAACAATCACCCAGAGCGGCTGAAGAAATTAGTGGTGATACCCGGGGATGTAATGCAGCAGAATCTCAGTCTTTCGTTGGAGAATCGAGAGCTTCTGACACGTGAAGTGTCAGTGGTCTTTCACACCGCAGCCAATGTTAAGTTCGATGTGCCATTGAAGGATGCCATCAGAATGAATACCGCGGGTGTCCGGAACCTCGTTACACTATGCAAACAGGTAAATTTTTATGCCACTTCGTTGAACTATTGAAGATGTCACGGCTTCCACGTGCGCGACACTTCGAATGAAAAGCAAAGTCACTGAATAATTTTGCTTATAACGGAGAACTATTGAATATGCCGAATGAGCACGCGAACGTGAATTCGAATGAGCCCTCAATGAGCCCCCGAAACAGAATCGATTTTCTCAACATCGATTATTGCTCTATGTACAGGGAAGATTGCTTCGTTGAACTATTGAGGATGTCATGGTTTCCACATGCCGGACATTTCCAATGGAAAGCAAAGTCACTGAATAATTTTCCTTATGACGGAGAACTATTGAATATGTCGAATGAGCATTCGATTTTATGAAGATCGATTATTTTTTAATATATAGAAAGGAATCATTAAAAATCTCGGATGAACACTCGGATAAGTTCCCAATGAACTCCCGGAAGAGAATCGATTTTTGGAAAATTGAAAATAGTAAATGAATATATTCGAAAAGCTCAATTGAATCCCTTTTTTGAGACAGCTTATTTTATTATCTAATAATAATAATTTTATTGTTCCTTGATGTTACAAAAATTTGTCTTTGTTTTACAGCCATTTATACTCTTTCTTCACCCACATCTGGATAATCACATTTGGTACAGTCTTCAGTTTTCCTGACAGTTTTCCTCTGTCAGTCTCACTATCTCTTTATTTCTTATGATCACAGCTTATTTGTTCGTTCTGGTTTCCTTTTTCTCCTTTTTCCGATATTCTTTCCTGTAGTTGTCCAGCTTTCCGATTAATTTCGATCGATCGCCTTTCTCCCCCTTCAATGGGCTTTATTGCGTTCCATTACGCCCTTCCCGCCTCTCCTTTGTCCCTCTCGGCAACTTCTGAATCCTCCCTAGCCTATCGCACATCCTTCTCTTGGGTGGTTCATTAAGTAACCCCACGAACCTTCTTTTCCACTGCCTACGACTGCTTTCCCTTCTCCAATTCTTCCACCATTCTGGATTTTTTATTTTCTATTCATGCACAAGATATTTTCTAAACAATTTTTTCGCCTTCAAGAATTTGAGTATTTTTTATTTAATTTTTTCTGCTATTTTTCGAGGGAATGAAACAAAAAAACGTTGGTAGTTTTACCCGGCCCATGTTCTTTCGTTTTTTACTGAACAAATATTACTGATGAAGCGAGTAAGAGTTCTATGTAATTTGAAATAAAATCAATCAATAGTTAGTAGATTCGGTAAAAGTCTAGTATAGGTCCGCCTGACTAAATTTAATGAAACTTGGTGAAAATGTAGTTTCCGTGCCCCAACATTAAATCTGAAAACCGTTTTGGAGAAAATTTGTTTTTGGGGAAAATGATATGTGTGCACGGAGAGAAAAATTCAATAAAAATTACGTGCCAGTTCCGTAATCTGCCAGCCAAAACAATATTGCGTAAAAATTACGGAACAGTGCCGTACTTTTTTACAGGACAAGTCCAAAAAAAGTACGAAAAGTTCAATAAAAAAGTACGTCACTGTTCCGTAATTTTTACGGAATATTGTTTTGACTCGCAGATTGCGAAACTGACACGTAATTTTTATTGAATTTTTCTCTCCGTGTGGGTTTGTAGTAATCGCGAATATTGGAATTGTCGCCCTCTCAGCAAGTTGACCACTTGGTCTCTCTGACAGTCTGACCCGCACGTCACAAAGAATTTTATCAAAATTTTGTTGCCGACAGAAGGGTTGACGATGGTTGTGTGGGTTGACTGTTCGAGGGACGATTATTGGTCAATTTTGACATCATCTTTGTGTTGTCCCGTATCTGTGTCTATTCAACATGTGTTGTCTTTGGGACCAGACATGGCCACGTCCACGCCGTTGGTCCCGGGTCACGCAGAGAGTGGTGAGGTATTGTAGTGTTTGAATTCGCGACAGCCAACATGGCTATTTTCAACAAATTGAGGTTTAGAATGAATATTTGAGCCACGGAGACTTGATATCTAACCAAGGTTCAATTTCAAGGTCCAGGCGGACTCATACTAGACATTTACCGTAGATTCTTTTATCACTTCCAAAAATTACAGTTAAATCGTTTGATGACATTGATGTGACACTCATGAATATTTTAACTTCGAAATTAATTAAAATTTCCTCTTATTCAATCCAATCCTAATTTTTATGATGAAATGGACTCCCAAAAGATCAACTTTATTTTTACCGAGAGTGAAAGATCAAGTTCATTTGAAAGTAGCACAAATGAAAATCGTCCGTTCAGTGAATATTAATTAGAAAAATGTGTTGTCACTTTTCATTGGATTTCAATGGAATTGGGTTAATCCATAAAATTTCCAACCACTTAGACCCATTGATATTCCGGCCATTAATCTTCCGACAACTCTCGTTTCGCATTCAAATTATTTTTCTGCACCATTTCGTTGGTATAAAAAAAATATTAACGAGGGCATACATAAACATGGTGGGCACTTTGTTTTCCTTCTGCTAAAATTGCCGAGATGCTGAGTGATTACGGAACAGGTTCGACGGTTCGTCCTTCATCGAGCGATGAAAGAAAATAAAAACTGCTCTTTCTCCATATTCCTTTGTTCTCCACGAGATCGGTCTGTCCGATGCGCCAAAAATATAGGATTCCCTGGAATCACTGAAAGACACAAGGAGAAATGGCGCATTTCGATGGAATTTACATTTTTTTATTTGCGCGTTTATGAACATTCAACATATTTTTTGTCGAGTTGAAAATCAAACTAACAAGCTACAAAATTTAATAATTTTTTACAATAAATAATAACTATTGTAAGAAACAAAACAAAAATGAAATAACGAATAATAAATTTAATAGACAAAGGGTGGGCCAATTTTATTCAACTCTGCTGTTGCGGTCCTCTGGATATCTCAACATTTACTCCTCAAAATTTCTCTTCCAGATGCGCAATCTGCATTCCCTGATCTATTTGTCGACGGCGTACACCCATTGCGGCGAGGAAATCCTCGAGGATCGGCCGTATCCGAGTCCAATGGTGCCGGAGCAGATGATAAGCCTCGTGGAGATACTGGACGATGATCTACTGAACACAATGACCCCAAAATTGCTGGGGGACATGCCGAACACTTATGCCTTCAGTAAAGCACTCGCTGAGGACCTGATCAACAGGTCAAATCTGCCTGTCGGCGTTGCCAGGCCGTCTATTGGTTAGTCATCACATAATTTAATTGTGCCTGCGTAATAATTCAGCGATTATTGGAAGTGGATGAAGACTTAGAGTTGAATAATTCAGCAGGAAATCTTTAACACACTCGAGATGATTTAATCGAGTTCGTTGAGTATACGAATCAATGAGTTTGTATTTTTGAAGATAAGGAGGTAAATTTTTTTTCAACTTTCCAAGTTGAAATTTTACATGAAAAATGGAAAAGAAAATTAAAAATACTTTTTTTTTTTTAATTTTAGTTAATGAGGAAAAATTCTGTTAGCAATTCATGGAATTGGACAGACTGAGGAAAAAATTAACAAAAGTTAATTAAGCGCGGAAATGCAAAAATCTGCGGGACAATGAACAATTATGAATTAATAATTTTTTGACAGTCTTACCTTCCTGGAAGGAGCCAGCACCTGGTTGGGTGGATAATCTGAACGGGCCTACGGGTCTTATGATTGCGGCGGCTAAGGGTATCGTACGAACTGTTTTATGCAATGAAAATCTCATTATCGATGCAATTCCATGCGACATTGCTGTCAATGCGACCATCGCACTGGCATGGAAAGTTGGTCTTGAGTCGCCAGCCAAACCAATTTATATGAATGTCACTGAGAGCGGGGAAAATCCGACGACCTGGGGAAAAATACTGGAGTACGGTAGAAAGCATGCGTTCGAGAATCCATTTACAGGTGATAAATCCAATAAAACGAATTTGATAACCTATTGGGAAATAAAGTCTTGTAACTTCCATACTTCAGTCATACTTCAAGGCTCACCCTCTGAAGCGATCTTCCCCAATACACGGAGAGAAAAATTCAATAAAAATTACGTGTCAGTTCCGTAATCTACCAGCCAAAACAATATTCCGTAAAACTTACGGAACAGTGCCGTACTTTTTTACAGGACAAGTCCAGAAAAAAGTACGAAAAGTTCTATAAAAAAGTACGTCACTGTTCCGTAATTTTTACGGAATAATTTTTTGCCGTACTGCTCGTCCCTTGTCCTCGCCCGGGGATTGGTACGGGCCCTTGCCTGAATTCGAAAATCACTACGGAAAAATATCGTTTTCGTGTCGCCCGACCTGAAAAACCCTTTTTTGGCGCTTCCCAGGTCCCACGCCACGAAAAATAATATCCATGCCTCGCCATGGAAAACATATCACCCTCCACCACGTGCTTGTCATCCTCGCCTTCGGCTCGGAATGCAATTTTGCACGTGGGAGACGATGATCTGTTTTGTCCAAGGCTCGGGCATGAAATGTACTATCCTACTGACCAGTGCGTTCCCTTAGTTTTTAGAGGTGGAAGGTATGGATATGAGTGGGGATTCGATAAAGTGGGGGTATGCCATGAAGGGAACGTACTGCTCTTCACTTTTCCTCGCCCGCGGATGGGTACGAGTCCTTGCCCGAACTCAGAAAAGTGAAAATCACTACGGAAAAATATCGTTCCTGGGCTGTCATTATGGGGTTTTTTTACTCGCGTTGTTGGCTGCCTCGCCTACGACTCGGTTCACCAAACTCCACGCGAGTAAAAAACCCCACAGCGACAGGCCGGAAATATAGTATTTATTATTGCTCCTAAATTCCCCAGAATTCCTGCTCATGGCAGTACCTTACGGGGTTATTAAATACGGCCGAAAACAAGCATAAAAAATTATGCTTTTGCGGTCAGAAGAAAGGTCATAATATCTGATATGTCGGCAATTAGGTCTCAGGGGGAATAATGATGATTTATAATAATATAATAATGTACCACAGATCACGACAAAATTCTTCAATATGGTGGCCGGATTTCGAAAATAACAGACACTGGACGCCAATTGCCACCATTTTAGATTTTATAATCTCTTGTTCGACTCCAAGATCATGATTTTTCATGCTTGTTTTTGGTCGTAATTAGTTACCCCGCAACGAGCAGGGATTCTGGGGCATGCTGGTCGAAGTCTCAATTATTCATTTGCGTCCTTCGTTTTTAGGCATTCTTTGGTATCCGCGGGGCCAACTTACGAACAATAAGTACGTCCACGTGATTTGCGTCTTCTTTCTCCATCTACTACCCGCTTATTTCATCGACACACTTTGTTTTTTGACTGGCCATAAACCATTTCTTGTGAAGGTGCAGCGCAAGATCAGCTGGGGCATCCGACTCATCCAATATTACAGTATGAAACAGTGGGTTTTCAGGTAAGTGCTGCAAACCCTTCTGGCGAAATTCTAATCTTACGTAACTCAGCTGTGATTTTCATTTATTGAGAAAACAAAAAAAAAATTGACATTACGACATAAGAAGCGAAATAACATAGCGTAAAAACCCGAAAGGATATACGAAAGAGACACAATTATTTCATTTTGGTGAGGAGATTAAGCCACTAATTTTTTGGAATTGGATAAGAGGAATGCGATCCACATTGTTTATGGTAGAACAGTGGGATTAATGAAAGGATTTTGGATAGGTGGCAATTCCTTCTCAATATATCTCGTCTACAAATAACTGAAGAAAAAATTCAGATATTCTCGGACTGGGAATCGCGCCCGGGAGCTTCCGATTATCAGTCGTGCTCTTCCCATCTGAGCTTTTTCTTGTTTAACATGGGCTGTTCCCTTAAGAAACAACATTACTTACGAAATGTACATACTTATAAACTAGTCTCAAAAAAAATGTATTTGTTGCACCAGTCTTACAAATCTTCCCATCTGAGCTATCCGAACATATACTGATTTCCATTTCAATTATCTGTCAATGTTGAGCCACGCCGTCCTTCTGACAGCATTTTGCATTTTTTCATCTGGAGTTAACTGAAATTGTGGTAATACCGATCGTCGATCTTTATCGATTTACCCACCACCAGTTAATAACGGAAAAATCCAATTTTCATAAGTCTTATAGTCTTTTTCTTGCATCAGTTCCTGAGTCAATTCGCCCAGTATGTTTATTAGCCACCAAAAAAATCAACGGTCGTGTTCCTTGGTTTTTTATTTCAACGGTAAAACAGATGACATAAATTCAATGCGTGTTTCTTGATCGATTTTGATACAAAGAGGTTAATTGTATATATTTTGAGATTTGGGGGGTGTGAGGCTCGGAGAAGTGCTGGAAGAGTGTTCTCGGAACTGGTGGAGAGTATTTTGAATGCTTGTGGAAAAGTTAAAAGCATTTGTGTCAGGTTAGATGTGTATTATATGGAGATCTCCACTGAAATGCTCTTCACCAGCTTCGAGAATACTCTTCCAGCACTTCTCAGAACCTCACACTCCCGAAACCTCGAAATATATACAATTAACTTCTTTGTATGAAAATTGACCAAGAAGTACGCATTGAATTCATGTCACCTGTTTTACCGATGCAACAAAAAACCAAGAATAACGACCTGTGAATTTTTGGTGACTAATAAACATACAGCGCTAACTGATGCAAGAAAAAGGCTATTAAATTTGATCTAAAAAAAAATTCATTTCGTTTTTGTGCAATCTGAGTAAATCTGATTCCTAATTCTTAGAGCAAAGAGGGCGACTGCCTCAAATCCGAAAAAAAATGATAATTCTGGAAAATCAAAACTTTGTTCACCCCGAGTACCGAAAGTCTATTATTTTCGTCTGACTCAATCTTGCTCGTCAAAATAAAAATTCATAATTGAAATTACTCCTCGTTATTTCCAGAAATGATAAAATGAAGGAAGTGAGAGACGAGTTACTTCCAGCCGATAAAGAGGTTTTCATCATGGATACTAAGGTCTATGACTGGAACGACTACATGAAGGCGTACATTCTGGGAGCGCGAAAGTATCTCATGAAGGAGGATCCGGCGACGATTCCCCGAGCCAGAAAAATTTTTGCGCTTTACTGGCTCGCAGACGTAATTTGCATATTTCTGTCCCTCGCTGGAATCCTCTGGTTCCTATACTCTAAATTCACGATAATTACTTCAACGAGAACACTGAGAGAAATCAACGAATTTTAACTCACGATTCCCTCCTTCTCATCCTCCTCCCCCCACACACGCATGCAAGAAAAAAAATCAACTGATTCTTGTTCTCTTACAATTGAGGATGTTCAGGTGTAATTGAAGAAATTTTATGGAAATTTTGTAATTTGTTAAAGAATTGATGATAACAAAATGACCAAAAAAGAGTTATGTCAGGCGAATCAACTAATTTCTTCTTCGCCAGCTTAGCAAAAAAAAAATAAAGAAAGTGGAAAATATTACGAAGAAGAAATACAATAATAAAAAAAGGAAATTTTGCAAAAAATCAGTTCTCCACGCCGACTCCGACACAGAATCCGAATCTGAAAACAAAATTTTTAATTCTAATGTCCTGTAAAAAAAATTAAATCTTTTGTATTTATCTCTAAAATAAATTCTAAATTTTTGTACTTATCTATAGAAAAATCGATGAAATATAAAATAGAGACATGAATCTGAATGGATACGAACTGCGAACTGTGCGTACGCGAGCGAGCGCGCGTCCAATTCTAGTAGATTACAAAAAAAAAATTGTGAGTTTAGGGCAACCTACGCGTGTATAGTCTCATCAGAACATACTATTTGAGGAACTTGTAAATAGGCCTAATTCCTCAAATTTTTGAGATATGAAAATTACAAAAACGGCGGCACAGACCATGGCGCGAGCGCTTGAGGGTTAATTGACTTTCAATATCAACCTCAGTTAACACAGGCTAAAGTGACAACCGATAGAATTTTGAAAACCTTGGAAAGTTATTTTACGCAATATTTCATCTCAAGTTTTTATCAACTTCAAAAAAAAATCATTGCGAGATATTATTGTCTTGTTTTTTCATTTTCAATCGCACCGATTTACGTCAATTTAGAAAGCGGAAAAACAAAGATTTCGTAAGTTTATGAAAATTACTTTTTAAAATAAATTTGATTTAGTGAAGGAGAATTGCGGGGACTCATTCTACAGCTGACGGCGCATGATGAATGGGTTAATTTTATTATTACTTTGATACAGCTCAAATCGAAACGAAGAATATGTATTGCATTGTATGACTAGATATGATTAAATTTTTTTTTCATGGATGTCTGGCAATAGTTCATTCTTTATTGCATGTTGACATGATTTTTCTAGATTCGAGTTTATACTTCGCTCTATTGCTAGAAATTTAAGAAATTTTCTAAGAAGTCTAGGTGATGATCTTTTTTGGATCTCTGGGCGCTCGGAGGCATTGGAGGAAGATCTGGCGATGCTCCCCCGAATGTTGTTGCAAGACCCAGAGAAATTTAAGTCTGGACAGGTCTAAATATCTAGGAAAAAGGAAGAATCAACTTCTGGTCAGTTCTAACTACCCACAAGAATTTGAAAATTGACTTCTGGCAGATTTGAAATATCTAGAAAAATGGAAAAATCGACATCTGCCGGCTTTCAAATTCTTAAAAAAATCGGAACATTGACTTCTGGTCAGTTCCTAATTCTTAGAAAACCAAAAATCATCTTCTGGCCAATTGTAATCCCCACAAGAAACGGAAAATCGCTTGTGGTCGGTTCCAGATATCTACGAAAATCATAAAGTCGAACTCGGTCAACTTCCAAATTCTACAAAAAATCGTAAAATTAACTTCTGGCTACTTTTAACCACCCACCAATTTAGGAAATTTCCTCGGGTACTGAGTGCCATCGATCAGACGTCAACATCTCCGAGCCGTTGTTTATTTAACAAACATATCAGCCGATTCATACTTAAAAATCTTTCCAATAACAAACGGAAAATAGAGTGCCTGTTGAGAAGCTAAACAGGTTGGCCAGTGGTACGTGTAATGGTGTGCAGTTGGCTTTGGCATCCTGAAATGTTGAAATCGTTTAACTTGCTCTCCTGTTTGACTCGGCAACTCGACCCCCACCCAGAGAATTGCTGCGCACGAAAGTAAATTGCATCACCAAATAGAGGTCGAACTGCTTCGGGAGCTGAGCATTCCACTATTGACGATCAAAACTCATTTTTTTGTGGATAATTCGAGTGTTTTCCTTATCCGCTTGACCTTTTCATGAATCACCAGATTTAATCGAAATCAGTGATGTGTGACTGGCGAAATACCTCCGGATTTAAAGGAACGAGATTTATTTTTGCAAAAACTTTTGAGTTCTTTTAGTTATAGCAAATAGTAAAAATTGAATCTGTTTTTAAAATGGCTTAGATAATTATCGAGGCAAAATTTTTAATAATTAATTCTAGAGTAAATTTATTCAAGCATTAACGAAGTTAATTAGCAATTAATTCTTAAATAATTAACTATCAAATTGCTATCCTTTGAAATGTGACTGGTCAATAAATATTAAGTTAGCGAAACCAAAATTAAGTAAAATTGCAAAAAATGGCAATTTTTTATTTGCAAATTTTGAATAAATTAAATTAATTGTTCAGGAATTAACGAAAATTAAAGACATTGTTATGAGAAAGATGAAAATATAAACTTTTATGGAGCCAGTAGTTTAAAGTTCTCCATTTATTTATCGAAAACCTCAGCCGTCACTCGCCAAATAAAACGGATGAATTTCCCCACGTCATTCAGGAAAGTCAAATAATGAGAGATGAGACTGTCATCTTCATCCGGTTTTCCATATTCATTCACTCATTTGCTTGGACCACGTGTCATTGTCTCCACTTGACGCAGGCATTAAAGTCTCTTCCACGGAATAATATATATCTTGAAAATTATTATATTAATTTGCTTATATTTGATGTATACATATAATATAAATTTACATTATATATACACATACCTTTCGCGTACATATAGGTATATACCAAATATATATCTTTATATATAAGGGAGAACCATTTGATATCTCGTTTGAATACTCAAATGAGCACTTGATGAGCTCTCAAAACAGAATCGACTTTCTAGAAATCGATTCTTTCCTTATCCACAATATTAATATTATATATTACTAAAGAAGAATATGGAGAATATCGGATTGTATCGAAATCTCGAAAATTGCACGATTAATCGATCTTTTTTCTATCGATACTGAAGGAAGAATCGATTATTTCACTTTTATCGATTAATTAATGCTCGCTAATTAATTCCTTCACGATCGACAATAATAAAAAAGAAAGAATAACAATTATAATGAAGATGCGAGCACCTATTGTGGAGCGTCCTTAAATATAAGGGAGAACCATTGAATATCTCGATTGAACACTCGAATGAGCACTCGATGAACTCTCGAAGGTGCGAGCCACAATTAATCGATTATTTAATTTTTATCGATTAATTAATACTCGATAATTCATTCTGTCATGATCGACAAGAATAAAAAGGAAAGAATAAACATTATAAAGATATATTTAATTGGGCCAAATTATATATTCTCCATGTGGACACCTTTACCTACTGACCTTTTCCCCACTCGATTTATCTCTTTCTCTCCGAGAAACCGATAAATCTCGATTTTGTCAAATACAGTCGGCCCAATCGAGCAGACGTATATTATTATTATTATTATCGCTGTCGGTGATCGAATGTTTTTATTCGATATGTTTTATAAGGTTTAGAGAGATTTTCAGAATTTTTTTTGTCATCTTCTGAAGTTGAAGTTTTACATAAAAAAATGTTTAAAAATCAACGATACATTTTTCAAATTTCAGTAACTGAGGGAGTGACTGAGGGAGTAACTGAGGGAGAATTCTGTTCGCAATTTATGAAATTGAATTGGACGTGAAAAAAATTGCCGAGATTTTGAGGGGATTTTTGTCAACTTCTGGAGTTGAATATGCAAAGATACAAATAGAGATTAGAATTGAGCGATTAGATCGTCAAGGATACTCTGCTTCGCCGGTACGGGACGCTGTCTTCAATTTTCGAGGTCCTCCCGGGGCTAAAATAATTATTCCAACGGTGCATCCTTGACGATCTAATCTACGTGATTATTTATTTCTCAAATTTTCCCATGATCCTTACCATCACAATTTACAATGCACAAATGAACGTGAACATCTGCTCAAAATTACGCAACCCTGACTCTTACGCTGAGTCATTTTTCTCGCGACAATTGATAGAAAACAGTGACTACATTTTTATGTCCCGAGCATAAAAATCTTCTGCTGGTTTTCTCCATCGACTCGTATATTTTGAGTTTTTTATCCAATAACTGATTAAATAAATCCTCAGAGACTGCTAAAAACGAGGAAAACAGATCAAAATAATAACAAAATAATAAAATAAAACAGATCAAATAGTCCCAATGAAATATTCATCGGAGAAGAATGAAAAACCCTTGTCTCTCTAGTAATGTCAGTCATTTGTTTAAACAATTGTACAAATCAAATCAAATTTCTTTCTTACCGAAATGATTTCTCACGTGAGCTGCACCGATCGCTTCCCCTCATTCCGCCATGCGTTTGGTCCACAAATTCCCCCAATGGCGGATTCGAGACTCAACCAGATCTCCAAGTGGTGAGGGAAAAAAGGATTGCCCGGCCTCAGTAAAATAATCACCAACTGCGCCAACACACGAAAACCGCAATCGTTCATCGAGTGTGTGGAGTATCCCAAGTGCTTGTCCAGCATTCGGGTAGTGACGAGGAAGAAAAAAACAAGAATTTGCTCACTCAGTTCTATTCGGTCGGCCGAGTGCGAGTTGCTCCCGGTATCGTTCACAGGGACAGTCAGTTTGGAGACTTCGAGTGGTGCAGGCACCGGTGGAGAAACTACATCAACCGTTCACGTGCGTTTTGTTTTTTTCTTTACTCTCCAAAATAAACATCACCCCTGAAATGGTCCACCGAGACCAGTGGCGAGAGTGCAATCCCAAAATAAAAATGGAGATTCCCATTTTTCACGGCAGTCCTTTGTTTCTCGAAGCAAAACAGAGGGAAAACAGATCATTAGGCCCTCCAATTATCACATTAACACCACTAATTACGCGAAATGGTAATGAGCACGGAAATTGAGGCCCCAATAGACGATTCATGACGGACGCAGGGGAAAATTTTCGTCGACGACTTTCCATTGTTTCATCAAACGTTCCAATGAATGAGAAAATTCAGCGGTCGAGTTGGGGGGAAAAAATCCGACTGACCGCTCTAGTCACCTCCAAACTATGTACACATCAAATATCGTAATGGAAAACCAGTTCTCGGGCGATAAATACACGTGGAGTGTATAAAGATGCCAAGTAATAGTTAAAATTTGTTTGTGAAAGACGGGAAAGAAAAAAAAATAAAATGAGACCCCCCTAGAATTTGACGGAATTCGCCGGTCGAGTGAGACGGAAATAGTGAAAGGTTTTTGATAATTAAATGTTAAGAAATTGGAGTTATTGAATTGGAGATTAAGTTAACAAAATAACGAGATAAATGTTGGGGATTTTCAGGCGAAATGAAAGGGAATTACCAAATCTCAATGCACACATCAGCGGTTGCTGGCTCAGTAATATCCAGGGGCTTATAAATCACCGATTTATTATGCACTTTGCCTTGACTCTTCTCTCAGTACGTTAAAGTGCGCAGTATACGACCTTTATTCGAGAATAAAATCGTCTTTAGTTGGTGAGGGATTTGCAGGATTTGGAGATGATGATTCTCAGTCCTCCATTTTTTATATTAAATTGTCACAGAAAAATTGGCAAAATTCTCAGTGAAATCCAGATTTTTATGCCTATTTTGTACATTTTTTATTGTTATTATTTTGATAAATATATGTTAATGTTTTAGAGTGAAGAATTGCGGAATTTCGAGAGGATAATTCTCAGTCTTCCATTTTTCTTATTACGAGCCCGAGCGCGCGCTACGACGCGCTGTAATTGTGACAATCAAAATTCAAAATTCGAAATCAGGCGCCAGTACGGCTATATTATAAACCAATAAAGGAATCAGTGTGACAGACTTTCGAGATATCGATATATATCGATGTTGTCCTTTTTAGAGTAGAGAAGGACCGGATCTAATAGTTCACAACCAGAAAATCGCCGCGATTAATTACAAACAAAATAATTATTAAATCGTAAGCAAACATAATTTTCTACGTGAGTGCATGATTTCTCCAGGTCGGAAATTAGGTTTTCCGACGATTCGAGAATTATTCCCGGCGTAATTAGTCGCTGGAATTTGGAGGTGACAAATTTTTACACCGGACCTTAAATTGCCGGAGAAAAATTTGAGAAAATTTCGGAAAATTCGCATCGAATGACATTCATTTAGTCATTTGTTCAATGTCAATAACAATTGTCAGATAGTAATTTTTATTTTAGCAATTGAAAATTGCCAATTTTCAGTGAAAAAATTTCGATATTTTGAGGCTAATAAAATAATGTCTCCATTGAAATCGGGAAAAAATGTAATTAAAGAAATCGAGTGACATCGTCCGGCGATTTTGAGTCGTTTTCGAAAAATTGCAAATTTTGTGTAACTCCAGAGCGACCTCAAATTGTCAAATAAACCAAAAATTCGATGAAATATTTGTTTTGTTGTTTTACAGAGGCGTTGGGTGCTCGAGGATGACAGAACCGAATATGGAGAATTTACCGGACAGAATAGCTGATATGTTCGAGAATAAAGAGATTCTTCTGACTGGCGGAACGGGCTTTCTCGGTAAAGTTATAGTCGAAAAATTTTTACGCTGTCTACCCAGTGTCGGCACAATACATATCCTGGTGAGACCGAAGAAGGGAAAAGATCCGAAAAATCGACTGGAGGAGATATTCAATTCGGCGGTGAGTGAAGACTGACGAAATAAATTATTACATCAGGGACATCATTCATTAAGGATTGCACAAAAAAAAATATGTGTCGAGTGAAAGCGCGTCAAAAGTGAGATGTGGTTGATCCGCATAAAATCATGCATATCATCGAGATTAATGGACACACGAAAAAATTATGGTTAAAAAGTGTGAAAGAGTGGTAATTATTTGGGCAATTTGATCGTTTTAAGTGTTCCTGTTGACACATTTTCTCCAATTCTTCCACCGAATCGTTGCCTTTACTTCCAAAGAAAGAGGAAAAGAATTAGAAAAATTGGAAAATTTAAGATTTATCATTCGAGAGTAAAATAATTTTGAATTTATTTTGAATATATTTTGATTTTAGTCTCAAATTTCTGGGGAGCGAATGGGTTGTTCATTACAGCCGTTCACGGGGTTACTGATTACGACCGAAAGCAGACATGAAAAACTATGATCCTGGGGTCGAATGAAAGATCATAAAATCTACAATGTCGGCAATTAGGTATCCGGTGTGTGTTGTTCTCGTATGAATCATCATTTGTGATTGTTTGGCGAGTGAAACTTAGCCGCCATCTTGGAGAATTTCGTCGTGGTTTGGGAGAAAATAAGCCTTCACTATATGTACATTATTATATTCTAATCATCACTATTTCCCGTGAGACCTAATTGCCGACATATTAGATTTTATGACCTCTCGTTTGATCCCCAGATCACATTTTTTCACGTTCTCTTTCCGCCGTAATTAGCAACGCCGTCAACAGCTATCATGAGCAGAGATTCTGGGGAATTCTAGGGATCTAGGAACACAAATAAACGAAATCCAGCAGGCCGGGCCCCAACAAAACGTGAGAAGCATTGACTCTATTTTCTTGCTCCTTTCATAACGAAAATCGAGCAAAAAGTTGAAAGTAAACAGCCTCAGGAGCAGTTGCACAGAAAAATCGAATTTTACCAATTTTTCTAACTTTTCCCTTCAACATGTCTTTTAAAAAAAAATATACATACAAATGAGTTGAGGAATCTTCCAATAGCATCTAATCCGAAAACCAAACACTAATAGAAAGTCCACAGTTATTCCAACAGCATTACTTTGTCTATAAAATGTCTTCGTACGTGTGTCCGCGTCTCGTCTGAGGGGGCTTTATCTCAAATGATCACGAAAGTACAAGGCTCTTGCTTCATCATTGTCCCATAATTGAGGCGAAATGGGAACAATTATGAAATTAACAAACATCAGTGACTTTTTGATGGGCGTTCACCATCGAGGAAAATTAGGGAATATTTATAAACAATACTGCCCAGAAAAATATGATTTTGCTCATTTTTCTAGAGTAACATTTAAATTTAAAAAACGGTAAAGTTAAATTTTTCTCGGGTGAAACGAACCTCCATAATCTCTTATTAGACGATAATTAGGTGTGATAAGTGTTAGATGCCGATAACAATATAATTATCGAAGTATAATCACAGCCTTCTCCATAGACATATTGCTCGATGTAGACAATATGGCGGTCGAAGTCACTTACGAAAAAAACCCTAACTATTATTCCTACACACACAGCGGACATTTGAGACCTAATTGTCGCTTAATAAGAGATTATGCGGTTTGTTTGATTCCAAAATGATAATCTCTCATGTTTTCCCACGTGTGTAATTCCCCAAGAAAGAAAAGCAACAAAAAAAACTGTGAAATAGTGAGGAATTCTGGGGAATGGAGGGGACAAAAATCTCGAGAAGACGACCCTTAAACAAAATTAGTGACTTTTGGATGAGCACTCGCCATTGAGAGGTCATAAAAAAATGTACGAGGGTTTGAGAATTGCGATGGGTCTCGCACTTGCAGAGAAAACAGAGTCAAGGCCTCAGTGAGGGTAACAAGTCAGTCTTATGGATATTATCTGTCTGGTGAAAGTAACCGGTGTCGGCTGGTCCGTTATGTCACATCTCTCCCGATGATTTTAACGCAATAACTATCTCACTTGCCAAGGTATTCCCGGAGGCCTGTGGAGGGGAATTACTCGGCCAAACTCGTAATATCGTACGTGTGCAGGAGGCAAGGCCAGCGGCTCGGAACCGCCGGCTCTGCTCTTGGTCAATTCATTTTTTTTTTTCACCGAAATTACTCGTCGCAGAGGGATAATTATTCTGGGAATTATTGTTGGGCACATGCGGCGGAAAAAATTTTCCGACGTTTTTTTTCTTCTGATTTGCATTGGTAATTTGTGCGGTCGTTACAAATTTTTTAGTTGTCTCTAATGATTAATTTTTTTATTTTCAACATAATTGATGAGGGGACTTTGCGGCTGGTCTTATTATGATGGAGAAATTGAGACGAGAAACTGCTGAATTTATATTGAAATTCAATGAGATTTTGTTGAAGAATTTTTTTTTTCAATAAGCGGGCTATTGTTTTTCGGTTTCTAAATTATAGTATCAGGTTGAGGGTGGGTTGGCCTGCGAGGACTTTGGGTTCAATAAGATCTCTGATATGACAAGCCTTGCGCCGGCATTGCACTAACATTGCACCAAGCTTGCACCGACATTGGGCCAGCCTTGCGCGAACAGTGGTAAACTTCGATTTTAAAGATTACAGATCTCCCATTCGGAAGCAAAAATGTTTCATTATTTTTGTTATCAAAAAAATATTTTTGAAGACTCACTGAAGCTTGCAAATTCTTCTTACCGATTTCTCCTTTACGTCGTCCTCACTTGAATATTAAATTACTGGAGACTATTACTGAGATCATGTTAATTCCACTATTTGTCATCTGACGCACAACATCAAGGTCTGGACTACCCATGTTTCGGTAAAAAATTTCCTGTAAAATTATATTAAGGATAATTCCGGATTCCATCCAACAATATCCTGTGACATCACAGGGACCTGGAATGCTATATAAAATCTTTTTGCTCTTTTTGATGTAAAAATGAATGTTAAGGCCCAGCTTGTCCGATTATTTTCTATTTTTATTCCAGATTTCTTTCTCATAATAATGGCCGTTACCAATGACAGTCGAAAACAGGCATGAAAAATTATGATCTTGGGGTCGAACAAAAGATCATAAAATCTAGAATGACGGCAATTAGGTCTCCAGTATGTCTTGTTCTCGTAGGAATTATCATTTGTAATTGTTTCGCGAGGGAAATGCGACCGCCATCTTGGAAAATTTTGCCGTGGTTTGAGACAAAATAAACGACCGTTATATGTACATCATTACCTGAGACCTAATTTCCGACCTAATAGACATTATGACCTTTCACCTGACTCCCAGACCATAATTTTTCACTCCTGTTTTCGCCCGTAATTAGTAATCCCGTAAATAGCTACAACGATCAGGAACTCTGAAGAATTCTGAGGATTCTGTTGACCAAAATATTTAAAAAATCGAGCAAGCCGGGCCTTAAATCCGCTCAGGCTACTCCTGAGATCATTTCAATTCCACTATTTGTTATCTGACGTTACACATTACGCAGAACCGCGACCTTCCACAAGATCAAGGATCAGTTTTTTCTACCAACGTCATCAGATGTGACGCTCTTCAGAAGTTGCATCTATCAATTTCTCATTAACCCCCGGCTCTTAATTACTCTTGGATACCGGGAATTCCACAGCAAGAACTACACTCGACAGATATTCCATCAATCAAATCAGCAAAAAAAGAAAATTATTTTAAAAAAAATTGCGTGAGGTCTAGCTATTGCAATGGCAGTCGAGGATCGCGTGTCGTAGAACGCCATCAACATGCAAAAATTGTCCCTGCGAAGTGGGGCAACAATGTCAATCCCCAATTATAGGTTAATTTTAATTCTCAACGAGTGAAATAGAAATATGCTAAAACTATGTAAACACCTGCATTGCAAAATATCCGGCTGACATTCACAATCAGTTGATTATACACGCAAACTTTCCCCGGCACATCATTCTCGCGTGAATTTCGCGATAAATGTTTGGTTTGGTGATTAATCAGCGAAGACTTTGGGGAACATGACGCCTGATGAACTTTTATGGCCGTTGACAGGGGACTCGGCTTACCTACCAGTGGCGCAATCTGGCCATGGCTCAGATGATCTGGGGGCCTGATCTGTCGATTGAATGATTATTTATTCCTCTTGAGGATTGATGTTTCTATTTATTTAATTATTGCTGACGAGGAAAAGGAAATACTAGGCCATATAGTGGACTGTAAGGAGCTAATGCACACTTCAGACAGAGGAACAGAGGAACAGAGGATTCTTGTTCAGAGGAACAAGAATGGTGGAAGCAGTGGAGAAGGGAGAAGAGTCGTAGGCAGTGAAAACGAAGGTGGGTGGGGTTACTCAAAGAAACATCTAAAAGGATGTGCGATAGGCTAGGGAGGATTCATTTCTGAAAGCGACAAGGGTGAGGAGGGAAGGGCGTAATGGAACGCAATAAAGTCCCTTGAAGGGGGAGAAAGACGATAGAGTGAAATTAATCGGAGAGCTGGACAACTACAGGAAAGGACATTGCAAAAAGGCGAAAAAGGAAACCAGAACGAACGAATAAGCTGTCATATTAAGAAATAAAGACCTGGTGAGATTGACAGAGGAAAAGGGCGTTAGCTTTGTACTGTATAGGATACAAGTTATAGAATGACTATACCAAATATGTTTACACAGATGTGGGTGGAGAAAAGGCATAAATGCATGTAAAACAAAGAAAAACTTTTGTAACTTTTGTAACACCTTTTGTAGCAGGATCCATGAAATTATTATTATTATTTATCGGTGAGGATGACCCAATGGCCAATGACCGATGAAAGTCACTACACAAGAAAATGTATTTAAGGGCCGGGTGTAATAATTTATCACCTCGAAATCTCCGTCACTCATTACACGTGCAATACTGATCAAATCGTGAACAGACATGATTCCCGACTTGC
>JAPYZN010001126.1:24670-70462 GCA_030522865.1 Psyttalia lounsburyi
GGACGTCGGAAATTAGGTTTACTTACGATTTGATCATTGTTTTTCTTGTAATTAGTCACGGGGATGTCGAGGTTACGAACTATTACACCCGGGCCTTAAATGTTGAACGAAATAAGAACAAAAATAATTGGAAATCAAAGTAATAAGTTTCAAAGTAAGTAATGGCGACAGAGGTGACTAACACCTAGTGTGCCAGCAAAATTCGTGATTGTCAGATTTTTACTCAGGACCTTTTTTGTAGAGCTGATTGCACTCTACAAAAAAATTGAGGATATTTTTCTGGTTGCCGGATATATTTGGTAAAAATAGAGTTTTCTTTCTGTTGTATCTGAGATGGTTTTCCTTTCTGAGCATTAAAAAATCATATAATTAATTATAATTAATATAATAGACGGTAAACACATTTTTGTTTTCCCTCGCATTGGAAGTATCGAGGGCATGCTGAGGTGAATGTGAGAGTATCCAGTAGTTATGCTAAATTCCTCCATTGAACATCGAAATCCCAGCTCGTGACTGGAGATTTCAATGAAGATATCACGAAACTTGAAAACATGGAGCATGCACACACCCATTATCTAACGATTTAATTTATTACGACACTCGCGTCATCGTATAAATGAATTTATGGGCAATTGATGTTCCAGCTTTTCGATAAAGTCAGGAATCTGCGGGGTCTGGAGGCCCTCCACAACGCCGTGTCCGTCGTCAGTGGGGATGTTTCGTTGCCCGGCTTGGGATTGTCTCCTGAGGACAGAAGAATGCTCTGCGAGAAGATCAGCATTGTTTATCATGGGGCAGCCACCGTGAGGTAATTCCACTGAGAACTCTAATTTTAAGAAATTTTGTTTTTTTTTTAGTTTTACCGTACTTTATTGCAAGAAAAATTCACGGAAAGGCACTCCTCTTACAAAAGGCTACCGCTCGAGGCCGTTCAGCCGAAGGCTTACAAAAATACAGGGTTTTTTTTGTTTAATTTTCACAGAATTTTACAGGATGTAAGGATGCAGATGTTACATTTGTTGGTATGAAGATGATGCGATTGTTGTTTTGAGTGAAAGTGTAAAGGTGTAAGGTGAGGCTAATTACTCTCGCTGTATTTCCAGCCATTATTACCGTATTCGTTAAGGTGAATGGCTTGTAAATTTACGGAAAGTATGCGGGGGGATATTTGCAGCGTGTATTTGTATTGGGATTGTGCTGGTGACAGAGGTCAAGAATACGGTCGAGTTTGTTCAAAGCCAAGTTGGAAGTTAATTTGTTGAGTCTGTCTAAGAAGAACTTTATTCCAGGTTTTTTTTTCCCCGAAGTTATTTTTTCTCTCTCCCCCTGATGTTCTGGGCTCTCGTAGAAGCCTATTCATCAGGCCCCGTGACCCTGCTGTCTATTCTAACCTCATCCTTCAGGTTGCCTTTTCTTTTTTTTTCTGTCGTATAGATCTCACGGTTTTTCTAATCCCCTTTATATTCATTATTTTTTTCCCTTTACCTCCAAAAACATGAAAATTTTTGTTCTATCTCGGCTCAAGCCATCCTCCCTTCGCCATTTTCATGAACAGCCTCGAAATTTTTTTTAGAATTCAAAATGAGGAAAATAAATTGGTAATAATTCGCAATGCAAAATGAATAACTCATGATTCTCAACTGATTCGGAATAATATGCTAGTCGAGTGCGCTTAAGAGCTCGAGTAGGTAGTTGCGGCACCGCATGAGTTGTTTATACTATTTTATATCGCGAGTGCGTAATTGAAGGGGGGGGGGGGGGGGTATGGGCGGAGCCCCTGGTGGAGGTCCACGGCGCGAATCCCCCGGCAAAGGCTCAGGGGGGTTGCAGAGGGTTTTCGGCCCCCTCACTAAAAATAAACTAGAATCAAAATTTTGTTTGATAAAAATGTCTCCTCAAAACATTCAATAGAATAATTCACCTGAAAAATCAAGAACTAGTGACTCTTCACTCAAGAACCGCTTCAAAATGGCAGCAAGTCTTCCAAAGTATCACCACTAATTCACCAAAATTTTCCACAGAGCCAAAAATCCGTAAATAATTTCTAAAATTCAAACCTCTGCAGAAAAAGTGCCAGGGCAGAGATCCTGAGGTCGCACGGAGACCGGGTGTCATGTAAAAAATGCAGAGCAAACACTTGTTGTGGGGTTGGACGCATTGAAATCAGAGAAAACTCCTTTCTCCCATGACAGCTGGCGTAGCACTTTATTCCTCACGTGTCAGGGGATATTTGCACGAAATAGCTGCACCTCCCGTGCAACTAATAACTTCGCATGATTCCAAGAACTCCCTCCAATTGTTTATTCAACGAGATGTAATGATGTAATGGTGTAATGATTCGTTACAGATTCGACGAGCATCTTAAGCGAGCTGTACTGCTGAATACACGGGGCACCAAGCAAATGCTCGAATTGGCCAAAGATATGAAACACCTGGAGCTGTTTGCTCACATCAGCACAGCTTATTGTCACTTGGAGGAGAAAGTATGTACATGGGACTATTAATAACCATTGGCTGACCTGTTTTGTAAACATTTAACAATTGCAAAATGCTGCGTTGAAGGGGAATTTGTTAAAGCCGAGATATCTAACCGACAACTCAGAGGAAAATATTCTCCCCGCACACGAGATTTGGATTCAATTATTATTATTTATTTATCATTCCCAAGCCCGTATTTACGATTTGTTTAATTTGTTGTTTAGGCAATTTACGGTTTAATAATCGTATGAGACGAGCTCTTCTGCTATAAATCGCCAGAATTTATGAGTTTTTTTTTCGTTCAAAAAACAATCAAAATGGGGTAGAATTGTCCAGTAAATCTGCTGGAATTTTTAGGATTTTGGGAAAAGTCCAGAGTTGATAGAGGAGGCCTATTTTTTGTACAGGTGTTGCAGGAGAAGCCGTACCCTCCGCCAGCGGATCCACACAAAATAATCAAGTGTGTGGAGTGGATGGAGGACGACGTCGTCGAAGCTATGACAGACAAAATCCTCGGGAAATTGCCAAACACGTATGCCTTCACGAAAGCCTTATCCGAGGGACTCGTGGAGGAGGCGATGGCCGACATTCCAGCCATTATTCTCCGGTAATTATTTCCATAATAAAAAATAATCTACTGAATTCCAATAAATCCTAACACAACAACAACAATAACAACTGACTTGATCAACATATATGTTCTATTTTTATTAGGAAAGTAAATTATTTGTTTTTAGTCCGAGTATCATAATCCCAGTGTGGAAGGAGCCCCTTCCCGGCTGGACGGACAATATAAATGGACCAACTGGCCTTCTAATTGGCGCTGGGAAAGGCGTTATAAGAACCATGTACTGCGACGAACGTGGCTACGCCGACTATCTTCCTGTCGATATTGCAGTCAATGCCATACTCGGTGTATCCTGGTACTTCATACACACCAAAGACGCCAGGAGAGTTTACAATTTAACAAGCAGTCACGAGTTCAAAGTTTCATGGAGGGAGATTATTGAACGTGGTCGTAAAATTACAGAAAAAGTGCCGTTGAATGGCGTTGTCTGGTATCCAGGGGGTAGCATGAAAAAATCACGATTTATCCACAATATCTGCGTTTTATTTTTCCACATGATACCGGCTTATTTCATCGACACTCTGATATTTTTAGCTGGTCATAAGCCCATGTAAGTTAAAAATTCGAGGAGTAGGAATTTGAATCTCGAACGGATAAAGAAAATAACAACAGCACAATTTCGTCAACAGGGATTTTTTTAGTTTTTCCACTTTTTTTTTAACTCATTGGAAGAAAGTTTAAAAATCAAGTCGATGATTTTTCAGTTTTATAACCATATGACATTCTATTTATTTCTTCTCTAGAATATATTCTACTCACCATTCCAATGGAATTAGCGAGAATTAGAAAATTGTTCTAGAAAATTCTAGGTTTTTCGCTGAATTTAAAAAAATCAAATCTCATTACCTCTTTTCCACAGCATGTGCCGCGTTCATCGAAGAATTAACAAGGGCTTCGAGGTGTTCGAGTACTACGCGAACAACCAGTGGGACTTCGAGAACCACAGCATCGAAATCGTCAGGGAGACCTTCAACGAACGAGAGCGCAAGAGTTATCAGCTGAATGGGGACGACATGGATTTGGACGCCTACTTCGAGGCCTGCATCCGGGCTGCGCGAATTTACATTCTCAACGAGCCTCCAGAGACATTACCAGCAGCTCGGAGGCACATGCGAGTGTACGTGAACAATTTTTCCATTTTTATTCCCCCCGAGAAATTGTCTCCCTCAATTTCTCTCTCTGAGCGACTGATGCGAACGAAATTCGTAACACGTCAGATGACGGTCGTACGACCGTCAGTGACTCGTCACATTACCGATCCCCGATTGATCATTTACTGTCGCATGTTAAAAATGCGACCGACCCACAATTCTATTTCAATTCTAAACGAGGTTGGTCGTTCTAATGCAATTATTACTCCTCCAGGGCCACAACTTTGTGACCTGACAGTTGTTCATTCCCGGCTGGTCGTTTTAGCACTTCACTAATCGAATTATTTTCTTGTAGAATGTACTGGGTAGATGTCTTCACGAAGATTATGACTTTCGCTCTGCTCATCTACACCCTCTGCAGCTGGAGCGATAGCTTCAGAGCCTTCGTCATCGGCGGATGGACAGTCGTTGCCAACGCTATTGACGTCTGAAGTTACCAGAATATGTAGCATATTTCCTCTTCTATTTTTGCCCCCCCATTATTACTGTAATTTTTATCAATACAGACGTTCTTGTAATTAAAATAAACGGAATTAATACATGAGTTTATCTGGATTTTGTGTCTTGTGAAAAGTTATTTTCTAGAATGTGGGTATAGTATATTTCAGCACGTGTGGGGCAATTTCGTTTTTAACGTGTGTGGGGTTTGCAGCATGAGCTGTAGGCGAGTGATGTAACCACGCACGTTGAGGACGAAATTTCCCAACAAGTCCTGAACATAATTTTATGCCACGAGGCCTGGAACCGGCTAAATTAGGCACAAGGCGCGAAGCGCCGAGTGAATGATTATTTATCTCTAGCTCTGCAATTGTTACTTTAAGCCAATAAGTGTCAAATAGTACTCTGCGGAGTGGAGAAAAGACGTGAAGAAAGTGAAAATGAGTCGGTTTGGGAAGGATTCGATGGGAGAAATTGATAAGAACATGAAAGATAATTTTTAGAATAATTTCGAAGTATTCAAAATATATCTTGTAATAGCAACAAATCCAGGGCAGGCCATTTGCGATTATTCGAAATAATCCGTCGAATACCACTCGACCTCCAAAATAAATCGGAAAATATCCGATAATTTTGGAGGTCTTGGAGTATTACTACTGATAACTTCACTGTAGCTTTTGATACTTTACGTCTGCCTTTGCAATTGTTTCTCTAAGTAAATAACTGTCAAATACTGTTTAATGAAGTGAATGTTGGTGATGAAAATATATTTTGATTGCTTATGATGATCAATGCAATTGTTATTGTTGCTGTTGTTGTTTATTGTCGTATTAGGATTTAGTGGAATTTAGGACACTATTTCTGGTGATTGGATCTGGCCTCCCCATCGGCCAATCAGAATTCAGGAGTCAATGGCATGAAGCACGCCCCAAATAAAATTACAGCTATAACTTCACTGTAGCTTTCGAGAACTTCCCGCTGGCTTTGGAATTATTTCTCCAACCAAATCACTGTCGAATATTATTTTTTGTCACTCAGTCCGTGAAACACCGCCCACGGACGTCGTGACAAAAAATATTGTTTCACACAAGGCTGTGAAGAACTTTTCTGGCGAATATGAGGTTACAGGACGAGCCGAAGGCGAGTGTCGACGGCCTAGTGTCAAAATATACTATTGGGGAGTGAAGAAAATAGTCATCAAAAATAATCCGTCGATTATGTCACGTAATTTTTCTAAACGCCCAGATATTCACGAGGAACTTAAAAAAATTTTAGAGGTTTTTTTTGTCAAACGCAAGTGGTTTTTATTTTTATCAATTTTTTTCCTTTAATATTGGTCAATGATGTTAAACTGACTCTTGTACTGGTGGTTCGTAGCCCTCGGGCCTGTCAACCTTGGAGCCGGCCTCACCGGGCTCGCCACCCTTCCCAGGCCCATCGCCGTGCAACTCGAGGAGTTTGCTCAGCTCGAAACGCGGCTTCTTCAGCACCTTCACCTTGCGGATGTAGACGTCGTGGAGGGGGTAGATGCCCTGGCAGGCCTTCTCGATATCCTTGGCGATGGCGTCGGGGAGGAGTTTGCTGACGACACCCTTCAGGTCACTCTTGGCGATGTCGTCGGTGATCGTCGAGACCATTTTCCTTCTGATGTTTCGGACCTGGTGGAGTAATAATTATAGTAGCACTTCGATCGTCAATTTTCGACAAATAATTCTTTAATTATTGTCCAGATTTGCTCATTATCAACTCTATAATATATTCAAATTTTGTTTTATTTAGTGTGTTCAGTTTGTTCACATGTGACGGCCTTTTTTTTGTCATGTGACAGTAAATGGCCAGTCGTGGATTGGTAATGCGACGTGTCACTGACGGTCTCACGACCGTCATCTGCCATGTCGCCATTTTTTCTGGTAAATACATTGTCGCTCCTCATAATATCACCTTTTCTTGGAGTTTTTCAAAAAGGCGTGGTAAGAAGTGAGCATTAATATTCGCAACTCAGTTGAATATTCATAAAATTGTCATTTAAAAATATGAAAAATTCTGAATTGCGTTGAATCTGACCCTACTTTAACAACGAATTTACCTGGGAATGTTGGGCGTAACAAGTCTTTCTGGTGCTCAGCTGATCCTTGTTGGTGAAGCCAATGCAGAATACTCTCAGGAGATATCCATCAGTGGTCTTCACATCGACATTTGCCTCGATGAGGGTTTGCCACTTCTTCACCATTGAGCGCAATTTGTCAGTTGTCAGGTCCATCCCGTGGAAATTCGTGAGGACCGAGCGGTTCTGCACGTCCTCGGCGATGAGCCTGAACTTGCGGAAGGACCTCTCAGCATCGTGATCGTTCTGGAGGTCAGCCAATGACACCTCGAATACACGTCCCTTCAGACCCTCAGAAGCAATCTCTAAAGTTAACAAAATTATTTTTAATTGTCGTTATTTTCAAATATTCCATTACACTTTTTTTACTTGTGCATTTTTGATTGTAAAAAAGAGAAAAAAAAATCAGGAATTGATTCCCAAGCATTGAAGTAAGTGAAAAATTGTGGAGTGACCACTCTGAAGTTCAAGGGAAAATAGACATGAAAATAGTTTATTTGTCTGATTACACACGAAAACAGCCGTGCAAAATTGTGATCTTGTGGTCAAAGGGGAGCTCATAAAATCTAAAATGTCGACAATTAGGTCTCCAGTATGTGGCGTTTTCGTAGGTATTATCATTTGCATTTGTTGCGCCAGTGAAACTTGGCCGCCATATTGGAAAATTTAGTCATGATTTGTCGTACATTATTGTATTCTAATCATCATTATTACCTCCTGAGGCCTAATTGCCGACATGTCACATATTGCGACGCTTCGTCTGACCTCAAGATCATTATTTTGCATGCCCGTTTGTAGCCGGAATTAGCAACCCCGTAAACTGCTATAACGAGCCGAGATTTTGGGGAATTTTGGTGAATCCAGAAATAAATCAAAAAAATTTAGCAGGTGGGGCCTCAATAAAATAATTATAATTGTTCATGTTTCAACGGTGAATTCAGACGTTACCCTGGTTATGGTAACGCTGTGGTACCTAATTGAATTTCTCTCGCAACCATAAACGTCACCAGAAACGATGTAACTAGTTTCTGTGAAGCTGGAGTTGCCTCAATTTATTAAATAAAAACAAATTGACTTACTCGTTCCCTGGGTTCTGTTCACGAGAGTTTTGCCCACCTGGCGGGTGGTGAACATCGACGGAGCCTTGACATCGTACCAATCCTTGCGAGTGAAGGGATCAACACTGCGAAAGTCAGAAAATCCAATCGTGAGTTACAAAAATAATAGAATATCTTTCTTGAAAAAAAAAATAGGAAAATTCTTGTAGACAAAATTTGTCCAAAAAATATCACAAAGCACCAGGATTAAAAAGAAAATATCGTGTGAAAAATAAGTTTCCAGAAAATAAAAAGTCTCCAAATATTTTTTTATCAATAAATCTCTTAAAAAACAGAATAACCGCATAATTCTGGCGTTCTCACCGAAAATCAGTCAATTGTCTTTGAGATAAAAAGCCCCAGCTCTCCCAAGAAATATTTTCTTCCCTTTATAACCTCAAAACCCCCCAATAAAAATATTACCCCCCCAGACACTGAGATTTCCCCGCAAATCGGCCAAAACCAACTCTCAACCGAGAATTAATCGAATTATAATCTAAAGTACACCAAAAGAACGATAAAAAATCCTCGAAAAATCCTGAGTGCCGACAGCATGTCTCCTGACGACGATGGAGACGTCTCCCCCGTAATCCACTTTCCCCATGAACATCTCAAAAATAAAATCCTCAAAATAATTATTCCCCATCGCGAAATAAAATACTGAACATGTCGATGACAATATTAATCCACTTACATCTTCTTTTTGACTCCCTTTTTGCCACCTTTGGAGAGCCCCTTATTTTTCCCCACCGCCATGATTAAGTTTACACACGGAAAGAGCTTCACTTCAGCCCAAAACGGAAGTGCCTGACTGGCTAGTGTCCAGAGTCGCCGATAGGGCCCACAAAATGCCTCGGATTGGTGGGAACGGACACTCGCGGAAATGCCCCCAGCGCCACAGCTGACGGGATTTTTTTTACGGCGCCGCGGGGGGGACGAGCACTAATATAAATATTTTTTATTTTTGTGAGTCAGATGTAACAATATCTCGAGAATTTGCTCACTAATTGAGCAGGATAAATTGTAAATCATGAGGATATGAGTTGAGGATTGATCGAGTGCTAGTTTAATCGAGAGACTAGTGGATTTAACGAATTTTCGAGCGGATCAGGCGAGCAATTGACGAGCCAACCTCTGCATTGCTGAGCTACAGTCATGAATCTGCAAACACTCTTCCAAGATTTCAACCCCAGGTAATTTATTATTCATACGTTCGTGGGCGATTTTTATGGTTTATTTTTTGGGAATCTCCTTTTCGTGATTCGAGGCAGAATCTAGGGGAGATCTCGTGGAGATTTTAGCTGGAGACGACGAGTGCAGGTGTACATTTTGGGGAAATTGTACTCATGTTGGAATCGGTTGATTGAGGAGAGCGGAATTCTGTCAAGGAGATTCCTCCAGGGTTGTTTTTTGATTTATTAGGATTTTTGGAGAAAATCCTCTGAGGTTTTTTTCAGGTTGGACTCTGATAGAGCCCACCTGGACTGCAAAAAATCGTCTCATGTCTCCCACTTCCAACATTAATCTTAATTAATCTATTATTCATGTATTTAAGCAGTGGGTTAATTACTGAAGGCATTGAAGTGGAGATTCCTACTCTGATCTTATGAATTTTATTTTATTGAAGTAGGACAGCTCTAAGAGTCAATTAGCAATCCATTATCCATGAATTTGCAGTCATTATGATGTTTTAATCACTAGTAAATTGTGTTAATATCCAGGGAGTTTATAAACAGTCCTCCCAGCCAGGAAATTCTTGAATTTTTTGGGAGGTTTGAATCACGTGGGATTCATCAAAGTAAGGAGATCTGAATTCTGTTGGTATGCCTTCAGGATTTTTCGGGGAAATCTTTTATTAATTTTTTGAGTTTGAACTTTTTGTATCCCTCTTCCGAAATTAATCTTAAGGCCCGGGTGTAATAGTTCGTAACCTCGACATCCCCGTGACTGATTATAAGAAAAATAATGATCAAATCATCATCAAACCTAATTTCCGACGTCCGTGCCTGATTTCAGCAAGTCGGGAATTATGTCTGCTCACGATTTGATCAGTATTTCGCGTGTAATGAGTGACGGAGATTTCGAGGTGACACTTTATTACACCCGGCGTTTAAATGATTTATCATTTATGTGTATAATTAGTGGTTTAATTGAGTACTGGGGATACTGGAGTGAAATATTGACACTTCCTGTAATTATTTATTGAATGATAAACAATAATTCATCAGAATTATTATCAAACTAATTTATTATTCAAGTATTTAATTACTGATTTGATTATTGGGGATATTGCCAGCAATTATCATATTTTCGTCGATTATTAATTTTAATAATAATAATAATGATAATTATTTTTTGTTTCAGTAAGTTTCTAGTGCACACATGTCTCATGATATTCACAATTCTCTTCGCCCTTCGTCTTGACGGCTACATCGAGTGGAGTTACTGGTCCATATTCAGCCCGATATGGTTCTGGAAGGGAATGGTCATTCTCGGCGCCACTGTTGGCAGCTACGTATGGCTAAAGCATCCACACGCCAGGCTCGAGGGCGACGCTTACGTTCACTACAAGGCCATGCTAATTACACTGGCACTACATCTCATTCTACTGATGTTTGAACTTCTCGTCTGCGATAAACTCGAGTCGGAGAGACACCTGTGGATTCTTGTATTCATACCTTTGATTTTTATATCGATCGTCTCCATTGCTGTGAGTACCCCTTTTATCGCTGCGCGCCACGAAATTGGCGTTTCCCAGGTCCCGTATCACGAAAAATAATATCCACGCCTCGCCATGGAAAGTATATCACCCTCCCCCACGTGATTGCCATCATCGCCTTCGGCTCGGAAGGCAATTCTGCACGTGGGAGACGATGATCTGTTTTCCAAGGCTCGGGCATGAAATGTACTATTTATTATTTTTTGCAATACCTGCCCAAAAAGTTCACTTTCCGGTACCGGTTGACGTGCGTAAAGTTGTACTTTTCCGCACAGTGAGTGCGTGAAGCGAAGCTTTACGCACGAGTTTCACTTTACGCACGATCTTGACTTTTTCGCACTCCACACACAAAAAAAACACTTTGCCCTCAAACCTCCCCTCAAAGCGAATTTTGGCAGGTATTGCAAAAAATTAGGTGTGCAACACGTGCGTATTGCACAACTCGTGCGAAAAAGTGCTACTTTACGCACTAGTTGCACAATATACTATTTTGGTGATGCTCCGAGAGTTCTGAATAGTAGAACAATGTTTTGTTTTTGTTTTCAAAGGTTTGCATTTGGGCGGTGAAGCACGATCGGTCCTTTGAGCTAGAGCTCTTCTGCGCTGTTAATGTTCTTCAATTCATCTTCCTCGCCCTTCGTCTGGACGGCTTCATTGGCTGGAGTTGGGAAGTCGTGTTTGTTCCACTCTGGGCCCTCCTCTGTCTCTCCCTCGTCGCTGTTCTGTACACCATTGTATTCGCAGCTGTTCTCCTCAGAGCACCTCAGGTCAATGCTAGAGTCAGGAGGACCTCTCTCAACTCAGCTCTGGCTTACACTTTTCTCGTCGTACCGATACTGGTATTTCAGGTGAGTTTCAATTTTTCAAGTCTGGTCTCTGCCATAATCAGGTACCCCGTAAATCGTTATAGTAAGCAGGGATTCTGGGGGATCTAGGGACACGAGTAATTTCTCACGTATTCCACATCAAAGTCAGAATGGAAAACTAGTTAATGTCAAGACAGAAAACATATAATAAAATTATTAACAACTTTCTGCTGAATATATCTCTATGGAATACATTTGATAGGAAAATCGAATTTCCTTGATTTTTTCTGAAAACAAAAAATTCACAGAAGATGAATAGAAAGTTCAAAAGAAATTTCCTGAATTTTGTTAAATCAACAAAGTCCGGTCTATCAAATATTTTTGTGCATACACATTTGATCCCTTTATTTATTTTTTCCGTGTGAGTATTTTTTTGGTTTTCGTTTTTCCAGGTATTACTAGCGAACAAGTTGGATGGAGACACTTCATTCAATTATACAACAGTCGCTGCACCACTGCTGCTCTCGCATGTGACACTCATTTTGATGTCATTCGGTGCTAAAGGGGGAAATCGATGTGAGTAGCAAAAAACAAAAATAAAATAAAATGCCTAAATTTAATTTTTGTCCCCAAAAATTCCCCAGAATTCATGGGTTATCAATAACGGCCGAAAAGGGGCACGAAAAATTATGATCTTGGGGTCATACGAGAGCTCATAATACCTAATATGTCGGCAATTAGGTCTCAGGGCGGAGTAATGACGATTAAACTCTAATAGTGAACATATAATGGACGGCTATTCTCTCCCAAACCACAGTAAAATTTTCCAAGATGGCGGCCGAATTTCGCAGCCGAAAAAAACAGAAATGACAATTCATACGAAGCCAACACACATTGGAGACCTAATTGCCGACGTTCTTCATCTTATAATCTCTCATTTGACCCCAAGATCATAATTTTCCATGGCTGCTTTCTGCCGTAATGAGTAACCCCCGTAACGGCCGTGGTCAGCTGACATGCTGGGAGTTTCTGGGGGAATCTAGGGAGGGGAATGAAAGAAAAATCAAAGCAACTCGACTCTAACAATGTTATTATTTATTTTTAGGGTGGTTTGGACTGCGCAAAGACTTCTGTCACTTTCTCCTCGGCCTCTGTCCCCTCCTTCAAGAATACGGAAATATCTCCTATCAATCGCGAACAGATCGAGATCAGCCTCCATCCGAGCCAATGGTGGCCGAAAAAGGCGAGAAACACATAAAGAAAATTGATCTGATGAAGCCAGTCGTGCCTATCGTATCCATAGACCTACCAGATTGATATTTACAAAATTTTTGCTTTCTCTATCCCATCAATAACCATTTCTGTCAAGTCGCACAAGGCCGTGACAGGCTTTTCTCCCAACTCTCCCCCTCGGATCAACAAATTCACTTGTGATTTGTGAATCTGAAGACAGACTGATTGATGTATTCAATAAAACATCGCAAATCAATAATTACATCGATGAAGGTAGTGAGAGGGTCATCGTGACTCGATAAATTAACTTAGTTCTCATCGTTATTTTGCAATTTCACTCCACTTCTGCCTGAAATTTTTTTTCTCCATTCGATCAGCGTAAATAATAATTATTAAAAATTATTGACACGTCTTTTTACCACTAAAAACATTTTAAGTGGGGAATTTGTTTTTTTTAGCAAGTATCAAATTGCGGATTTTTTTCTTTTATAAAAAAATTTCATGCAGAGGGTTTATTGCAGGGTAGACCTCATACTAGAGTACTGCCTTATTTTACAAATTGTGGAATACATTCAAATAGGGCATCTGTGACAATTAATTAATAATGACGTTCATTTAACAATTTCGGTGAAAATCGAGCAATTGTATTTCTGGTGAATATCTGCTGTCCTCCATCTGTTCAGTGATTAATTAAGAAATTAGTTATAATAGTTTCGACTTTTGATTAAAGCTTTACTAATATAAAAGAACAGACTAAGCTGGTATTAATTATTCAGTTATTAGTTGGGAACGTTGATCATTGTCTTGTTGAGGGGTTTTAGTATTGTAAGTCCCAGAACTTTTGGCAATTTTTTTCCAATTCATTGGGGCTCAAAAAATTCAGGGGAAGAACTTTATCAAATTCTGATCATTTAATAGCATTTATTTGCTAATTAACTGAAGGAATCGAGGCATTAGGTCGTTTAGGAGAGCCGAAAAAATTGAAAATTTTAAGACGACTTTTTATTTCCACTTTTCCCTCGAAAAACCGATTTTTCATTTTTTTAGTTCTTTTTACTCGTAACAATCCAAGTGGTCGTATAATATTTTTTTCGTAGAGAGTAAATTGAAAAAAAAATCGCCAGAATTTCCTGCCGACGATTTGCCGCACTTGAGGAAAATGGTGAGATCTTTTTTGATCAATTTTTCCATCTGCCGATGTTTTTTTTAAATGCTTCTGAGACTCCACGAGAAATGGAAAATTTATCTCTTGTTTTTCTCGTGAACAATAATTTTTTATT
The DNA here is from genome assembly GCA_030522865.1 of Psyttalia lounsburyi. Classification (NCBI taxonomy): domain Eukaryota; kingdom Metazoa; phylum Arthropoda; class Insecta; order Hymenoptera; family Braconidae; genus Psyttalia; species Psyttalia lounsburyi. Next base: position 38,605 of record JAPYZN010001126.1, read on the forward strand.
GATGTTTATTTTTAATATACCAGCTAGTACATAAGACTGAGAGCCTTGCGACAGTAATATAGTATTATCAGTAAAATTAACGAGGGATTTTGGAGAAGTAACATTAAAATGGCATCAATTACGGATGAAATTCATTGTTATTAGACACTGGTGTAACGATTGTAATTGTACAAATATCATTTTGTAAATAATAACGTGATTTGTATGTAAATAATTTGATGTACATACATAATACAGTATCTGTATACGTTGATTGATGATAAATGTGGGGTGATTTGTGACAGTTAATGAGATATTTCCTTAATGATAGGTGATTGTAATTATCCGGAAATCGGAGCTGATAACCGCTTGTTCACGGGGTTACTGATTACGGGCGAAAATAGGCATGAGAAAGTATCATCTTGGGCTTAAATGAAGGGTTGTAATATCTAATATATCGGTAATTGGGACCTGGGGGCAACAATAATGATTAGAATACAATAATGCACATATAACTGATGCCAAATTTTCTCCCAAACCACGACAAAAGTCTCCAAGATGGCGGCCGAATTTCACTCGCGAAACAATTACAAATGATAATTCATACGAGTACAATATAGACTGAAGGCCCAATTGCCGACATATTAGATATTATGACCCCTCGTTTAAGCCCAAGATTATAACTTTTTATGCCGGTTTTCAACTGTAATTAGTAACCCCGTAAACAGCAGTTATAAGTAGGGATTCTGGGGAAATCTGGAGGATCTAGGGAGAAAAATAAAATTAGGTCCACAGAGTTCTGATCCTGCATAATCAATTTCCACAGGCAAAAATCAATAGAAATAATCCTGAAGAGACTCAAGGATCTCATCATGATTTTATGGAATCATTGCGATTGGAGAAATACATTGATAGCTCCAGAAATAAAAATAGAAATCAGTAAAAAAAAATAAAATAAAACTGCAGTGGAAGTCTACGGCGAATTTCTCTCTCACCAGGGGGGCACGTACTCTGGGGTCCACGATCTCCCCAGAGACGATGAAACACTGGAGACAGCTTCCGCAACATCAAAATTCTCGTCCTCGATGAGAGACGTCTCCCAGACGTAGAGAATTCGAAGTCGTTGTTTACAGATTTTTGCAAATTGCACAAGTGCTGAACAACTAATTAACAAAAAATGATATTATCGTTCTTAGGAGCCTGCCCGATTTTTTTTATTTATTTCTGTCCCTAGGTTCCCCAGACTTCCCCAGAGTCTCTACTCATTACCGCCGTTTACGGGGTTATTAGTTACGGCCGAAAGCAGGCATGAAAAATTATGATCTTGGCGTCAGAGGAAAGGTCATGATACCTAATATGTCGGCAATTAAGTGTGAGGGGTAGTAATGATGACTAGAATATAATAATGCACATATAACAAACGCCAATTTTTCCCCAAACGACGCCAAAAGTTTCCAATATGGCGGCCGACTTTCACTAGCGAAACAAATACAAATGATAATTCCTGCGAGAATAATCCACACTGGAGACCTAATTGCCGACATATTCGATATTCTAACCTTTCGTTTGAGCCCAAAATCATAATTTTTCATGCTCCTTTTCGACTGTAATCAGTAACCCCGTAATCGGCTGCAGTCAGCTGAAGTCCTGGGGAATTCTGGAGAATGTAGGGACGCTAATAAAAAAAATCGAGGAAACCGGGCCCTAATGACATCCTTCCCCGGTGACTTACGTAATTTCACAGTCACCGAGTCCTACCGCCGATAACTCGGGGCATCCCCTCGCTGTGACAATCAGCTGATCGTCAATTGCCCCCGAACTGCAGGAATTAATCACCAATTCCACCAATCGAGGACAATTTTCACTGACTCGGTGAATGACTCGCGATGAGGGCGATCCCCCGAGGTACAAGTGGGTTATTGGGGCTGTGAGGACTACCTCGTAGTCCTCCTCGTTCTCGAGATAACACGTCCTTAAACAGAATTAATTACAGGAGACTTTATTCTGGAGAAATCGAGCGAATGAAACTGAAGTTTAATAATGAAAAAAACCATTAGAATTAATTATAATAAATAATTATCATTATTATTATTATTAAATATGATTATTGAAAAAAAAAACAACTGTTGAAATGGGAATTAATTAATTGTAAAGTAAAATCCCCCAGTTAAATTACAGACGACAAAAATAATAGAAATTAGGAAAAGTTAATTTTAGTTCATTAATAATTCATGTACTTATTATTTAAGGAATATATGAATTATAAATTAAAAGCAGAACAAGCTCGGATTAATTAATTAATATAGGATTTTTGGGGACTTAGGCTAACAGAATTGGGTAGAGCAAACGATCGTTTCTTCTGGTGAACCTCCGAGGGTGACCCTTATTAATTTATCGACTAGTGTTACTTACATAACGAGACTTAAGTTGGGTGAGTGGGTTTGTAGGGCTGACCACGCGGTATTACTAATCTTCGCGAGGGGTTTCGTGTCCGAATGCGCCTCGATTCGCATCGTCTCCAAGGACATATTTTCCCTGGCTATCATCCGCAGGAGGTCCTCACTCAGTTGTGAGTAGGAGAGGGACAACTCCCGAAGGCTGTAGCCCTCCTTGATTATCTTCGCGAGATCTGAAATTTCGGATTTTTTTTTAAAGTTTTTTGTCCCCAGATTCCTCGGAGTTCCCCAGAATCCCCGCTGATTAGAGCTATTTACGGGGTTACTAATTACGAGTGAAAACGGGCATGAAAAATTATGATCTTGGGGTCAGACGAGAGGTCAGAAGATCGGAAATGTCGGAAATTAGATCTACAGTCTGTGCTGTTATTGTGGGAATTGTCATGTGTCTTTGTTTCGGGAGTGACATTCAGCCGCCATATTGGAAAATTTTGGCGTTGTTTGGGGAAAAATTGGCGTTTGGGGTGTGTACATTATTGTATTCTAATCATCGTTATTCCATCTGAGGCCTAATTGCCGACATGTTAGACATCATGTCCTCTCGTCTGACTTCAATATCATTATTTTTTATGTCTGCTTTGGGCCGCAATTTGTCACCCCGTCAATGGCTGTTATGGGATGGGATTCTGGGGAATCTAGGGAGATAAATAAAAAAAATCGCACTAGCCGACTGCTTTGTTTTTTTACTAGGATTTTCTTGGACTTTTCGGGAGTGGAGGGAAAGAAAGAATACTAGGGATTTTTTTATTGTTTTCGATATATTTTGGAATTTTTCTCGTTCTTCGCATCCAAAGCAGATGAAAAAAACTAATTTATTGCAATTTTTTGTCGAGTGACGGCGGCATTGGGATTTCAAGGAATTTTGTTATTGAAAATTCTGCATTCAATGAGCAAATTATATTTGTTGGAAAAATGCAAATTGCCTTGAAATTTCCCGTCTCTGCTCCTATAAATTAAATTCAATGTCTGTCTGCTGAGAATTGCCACTGGAGTTACTTTTTTTTTTATGGCCTTTGGTGAATTTAAAAACAGTGAAAAAAAAAGCAATTTCAGGAGAATCGAGTCATCTCAATTAATGACTCGTTAAGAGATTTTATAACTGTTTGTTAATACCATCGGCTGAAACTCTCGATGAATCCTCGATGCGCAATCGCTGGAGCTGGCGCAAGTCCTTGAGCACTTCGTCCCGCCAGCAACTGGACTCTACGGAATTTTCCTCGATGACTAATGACTCAAAGTCCAACTTATCTGGAGGCAAGGTTGAGAAGGTTTCGGAGATTTTTTCGCACTCCAGCATTTTGGGGTGGCCACTGAGAAGCTGGAAATGAGAAACAGTTTGAAGGGCTGTCTTGTCGAGATTTTTCTTATATTTATTTCCTTAAATTCCCCCCAATTCCCCAGATCTCAGTTTTTTTCGCGTTTTTTTTGGGGAATTAGACACACGAGAAAATCTGAAAAATTATCATTTTGGAATTAAACGAACCGCCATAATGCCTCAGTAGGAGATAATTAGGTGTGATAAGTGTCTAATGCCGATAACAGTATAATTATCGAAGTATAATCACAGCCTCAACTCCCCAGACATTTTGCTCTCTGTAGACAAAATGGCGGTCGAATTGACTTATGAAAAAAACACTAATTCTTATTCCTCCATCCACGGCACACATTTGAGACCTAATTATCGCCTAATAAGAGATTATGGCGGTTTGTTCAGTTCCAAAATTATAACTTTCCATGTTTTCTCACGTCTGTAATTCCTCAAGAGAGGAAAGCGACCAAAAAAATGCAAAAACTGGGGAATCTAGGGAAAACAAAAATGTTAAAAATCTCAGGAAGACGTTCTTAAGGGCCGTTTTCTCGACATTTTTTATCATTGTTTTCCCTAGATTCCCCAGATCTCATAGTTTTTTTCGCGGTTGTTTCTTGGGGAATTCCACACGCAAGAAAACATGACCAATTATGATTTTGGAATGAAACGAATTGCCATAATCTCTCATTAGGCGATAATTAGGTGGGATAAGTGTCAAATGCCGATAAGAATATAATTATTGAAGTATAATCACGCTCTTAGTTCCCTAGATATTCTAGTCGATGTAAACAAGATGACGGCCCAATTGGCTTATGAAAAAAAACACTAATTACAATTCCTACATACCCAGTACACCCTCAAGACCTAATTATCGCCTAATAAGAGATAATGGCGGTTTGTTTCAGTCCAAAATGACAATTTTTTATGTTTTCTCGCGTGTGTAATTCCTCAAGTGAGAAAAACGACGAAAAACTGTGAAATCTGGGGAAATCCGGCGAATCTAGGGGGAAAAAAATCTCGAGAAGACGGCTTCTGAATTTTCTCGCACGAGAACAATTTCGCGAGTCTCGATTTGAAATAAAAATCTGTACTTAATTCTCTCGACAGTCTCAATTTACGACTTTTGAAAAATCTCAACGGCGGATTTATTTTTGAAAATAACAAAATTTCGACGCCCAATTTAAGACGTGAAAGCTCAATTTGCGATGTCAAAAAATAAATTTAAAAATCATTTAGTTCTTTCGAATGTTAAATGGATAGTTTTAATTTTTTTCATTTAAAATCGACGATTTTCGAGTTTTAATTTGAGATTGTCTGAAATGAAAATCCGAAAAATCTCTATTTAATCCTCCGAAAGCGTCAATTTAAGACCTTTGAACAATGAAAACGCGAATTTGCTTATGTAAATACAGAAAAATCGTCGAACGGTGGAACTGAGACAAGTGAACTCGCGGGATTGCCGCGATTTACTGAAACCAGCAGTCGTCTCCGGGCTCTGGCTCGTGCTTGTCACGGGTTGACTTTGGGCATTGGATCAATTCGAACAATCCTAATCCCTCGGGTAGCGAGGGGAGAAAGGATTGGAAAGGATACGAGAGCTTCGTTGAGCCGATGCTGGACGTGATTCTTGATTCGAGGTAAAAGGAGTTCTCTACCGCTGGGAATTCGTGGCTCAGGGCGGGGAGTCTACTAGGCCGTTCACGTGAACGTCCCTGACACAGTTGCACTCACGTGTGCAATGTACGATCTAATCATACCCGTGTAAATAAAAAAAAATCAATAGATCGAGAAATGAATGGCGAAGAAATTCAAATTTTCTATTATTTTTTTCCTCAGATTCCCCAGAATTCCCTGGATTTCACAGTTGTTTGTCGCTCTTCTTTCTTGGAAAATTACACACGTGAGAAAACATGAAAAATTATAATTTTGCAATTAAACAAATCGCGATAATCTCTTGTTAGGCGATAATTAGGTTTCAAGTATTTGATGTGTGCGTAGAAATAATAATTAGTGTTTTTTTGTTCATTAGTGAATTCGACGGCCATATTGTTTACACCGAGCAAGATGTCTAGGGAGTTGAGGCTGTAATTATACTTCAATAATTATTTTTTTACCAGCATTTGACACTTATTACACCTAATTATCGCCCAATACGAGATTATGGCGAGTCGTGTCATTGCAAAATGATAAATTTTCTTGTAATCGCACGTGTGTAACTCCCCAAGAAAAAAACGCAAAAAAAACGTGTGTAATCTGGGAAATTTGGAGAATCTAGGGAAAGAAATAAAAAAAAATGGCTCGAGACTTTTTTATTGTTTTTTCCCCTGCATTCTCCAGAATTCTCCGGATAGCATAGATTTTTGTCGTCTTTGTTTGTTGGGAAATTACACACTTGAAAAAACATGAAAAATTATCATCTTGGAATGAAACAAACCGTCATAGTCTCTTATTAGATGATAATTAAGTCTCAAGTGTGTGCTGTGTGCGTTGGAATATTAATTAGTGTTTTTTTTTCATAAGTGAAGTCGACCGCCATATTGTCTAAATCGAGCAAAATGTCTAGGGAGTTGAGGCTGTGATAATACTTCGATAATTATATTGTTATGAGCACTTGGCACTTATCACACCTAATTATCGCCTAATAAAAGTATGTGATGGTTCGTGTCCTTCCAAAATCATACTTTTTCAGGTTTACGCGCGTGTGTAATTTCCCAAGAAAAAAAGGCGAAGAAAAACTGTAAAATCTGGGAAATCTAGGCGCAAAAATAATAAAAAATCTCGAGATTTTACAATTAAAAATACTAAGAAACATTCCTAATGATAATAATATTTATAATAAAAAGTAAAGGGAATCACTAAAATAAAACAGATACTAAAATTAATTGACAATTCAATACCAAAATCATCTCCACAAAAATCCATTGTTCAGCCTTCAATTTTATTAAAAAAATCATTTAAAATTTTAACATAAAATGGTTTTGATTCTATTATGTTTCAGAAGAGATCAAGAAATTTGTGGTAAAATCTGAAGAAAATCCCTAAAAAACAAGTAATAAAATGAATTGACAATTTCAAGACAAAAAGTACCATCACAAAATTCCATTGTTTATCCCTTAATTAAAGAAAAAACGTCTTCCCAATTGCCCGGGTCCTTAAACCTCGATAACCCCCTCGAATACTGAAAAAAAAAATGTCCAGAAGCAAATTTCCAAAATGTCGTGCAAATAAGCCTCAAACGACAATCGGAATCATCCATCAAAAGACGTCACTAAACAATTACGCTTTCCTCATTACAACACAACAACATATAAGACACTAGGTAAATATGAGCCTAGAGATTGGCCAAAAAATTACCTCCGCAAAATGCTCGCCTGTTGGCCCACTCGTAGCTCAGTAGTCCGTTGACGTCATCCGCGGTGAAGTTCACATGCTGGCAGAAAAATATCTGAGAGCTCGTGCACTCGTTGCATTGCATCAGGTTCTCTAGGCCGTGCACGTGTCCGCGACTCACGCGGCGCACGCGACCGCTCGACACACGTGACTCCGTCGCCGAGGGAAATGTGTGTGCGAGCACTCCTTGGCTCGGTGACTTGCGGAATTTTTCATTTGTCAGGCATTTTTTTTCCGGTTCACAACAGATTTCCAGTAAATCATTTCTCCGGAATTCGGGAGAAATCCTTTTAAAAATCTAGGTCCTTTATTGGTAATAGTACGTTATACATACTCCAAAGTTTGTTTTTGAAAAACTGAATGAAAGTTGTTATTTATAGTTGGTGATGGAATAGTACATTATGTCACCAGGCGATGAAAGTATTATCTGACGAATGTGGCTTTATAATCCGAGCCGAAGGCGAGGATTATAATCACATGAGTCAGATATTTTTCGTCTCTGGCCCCGAAAACCGCGATCTAACCGAACGGAGTGAGGTTAGAATCGCGGATTTTCGGGCGCCAGGGACGAAAAATAACATTTCTGGTGGCGGAACGCTGGTTGCTTTGAATGAATTGATAAAATCAAGACAATGAATTGAAATTCAGTATGCTTGGGTAGATGTCCGGATCCTTCCCCACTCCTTCCCTACTGAAGGTAGATAAATTTTTAAACAATTTTAATAAATTAAATGAAATCAATTCAACGTGTGGAAAGGTATAACAAACCTCTCCAGCACTTAGCGTTACCCAGGGTTCGCGACGGGGACCCGGCTGCAATGAACCCCAAAACGTGCACCATGGTGCTCAAAGGTGTTCATCTTCCACCCCCCTAACTGTTCACCTAATTGAGTCCGCCTTGAATTTATTGGGGATTATACTTAGTTTAGGCACTAAGTGGTAAATCAATTCAGTTTCACATCAAAATTGGGTGGAATATATATACGTCCGCATTACCCATTTATTTATTAAGATTTCGATGAGTAGGGGAGATGGGGGCAAAATGGACACCGTAATTTTTTTGGATTTTCCCAATTTTTCTATTCTTTTGTTTTCATCATTTTTTTTTGTTTAAATCATGAAAGAAATACAGAATTAAATGCGTATATGTGCTTCAATGGATGAAAATTGAGCCACTAAAGTCTCAATTTTTCAATTAGGCAGAATTACGAAATCTAGTGAATATGCATACTTTCTCACAACAATCATAAATCAATAGATAGATAAAATCACCTCAAAACATTCCTCAAACTTTTATTTTCAAGATATTGAGAACAGCTCAATCATTTCAAGTTTAAATGTCAATTACTGATGATGCGTTGAAAGTCGATAATTCAAACTTAAAATTGGGTAAAACAAAATTCTTTTTATGAAAGAAAAAATTTTAGTTTTGCCCACACCCGCCCAACAAAATATTTTCGTCGACAGAGGTTGTCCCTTTTTGTGGTTATATTCTGAGCCATTTGAAAGTGCTCAAGCATATTTTCTCATCAAAAAATTGTTTTTTTTTCTTAAGGTGTCCGTTTTGCCCCAGTCCCCCTTGTTTTGAGAAGTTTTCAGATTTTTATTATTCTAGCCATCACATCCTGGGGGGGATTGGAGGCTGGGGATTATCACGTTATTTTTTATATTATTTTTACGCGAAAAATGGATCTCAAATAGCGAGAGTGGAACGATTTTTGTCACTAAACAAACAAAACTCAGATCGTCAGATCAGATCCAAATCACAGAGTCATCAGATCACTCGGTTATCTCAGGTTTATGAAAAATTGAGGGGTAAAGGTAGATTTTCATTAACTGAATTCTTGTTTTGTTATGCTTTATAATGCCCGACAAATTGTGATTTCTTTATTTAAAAAGAAACGTAAAATGATGAATATCTCACTAAATACTCCAGACAGATTTTTTCAAGTGTTTTTTCTCGGTTTCCTAAGGTAAAAATACATCGAAAGATGGTCTAAGTTTGTCGTCCGGATTATCGTAATCATTCTTATTTTTCGGAATTGGGAATTTAATTCCCGATTCATTAATATTTTATATTACAAAATTCCCTCACTTATCTACATAATCTGATGAATTCGATTATTTTTGTCAATTTATCCATTACTATTATTGATTTGGCCATTTTATTATGCACTTTATCACACTCAAATTATTAAGGCTCACCCGTCGCCATTGTTTTACTTTTATCCCCAGATTCCCCAGATTCCCCCAGTATTCCAGCGGATTACAGCCACTTACGAGGTTACCAATGACGGCCCAAAACAGGCACGAAAAATTATGATCTTGCGCTCAAACGAAAGCTCATCAACTCGAAAATGTCGGCAATTATTTTTCCAGTATGTATTGTTCTCGTAGGAATTCTAATTAAATAATTAATCCTTCAGTTACATGTTTCGATTCTCTCTGTATTTCTATTTTTTAACGGGCAAGATTTCCTACAATTGTTCAACTGTTCCAATCAAAAATTCATTAAAAATATAATAACCTATCTCAGCAATAAGTACTTACGATAAAAATTAAAATTGAGCTAAAAGGAAAGAAAAATAAAAAACCCAGTTTTTACTAGCGACAAATTTTGTTTTCAATTTTCGCGGCACTGGAACAATGGCGGACACTTTTGTGTGTGAACAGTACCTGAAGCTTGTCATACTTGTCATAATAATAAGGAGAGATCGAACATTATCTGAGAGTATTTTGATTTTCCCTAAATGCGTGTTCAATTATAATGTAATTTTTCTTGTTCTCTCCTTCAGCAAACGCAATAGAATTAATAATGTCGCGGTTATTGTGGTGTAGTTTCGTGGTATTCATAGCAGCGATGGACATAGGTAACCTCTTCATTTTCAGTTAAAACTGCTTTTGCATTAAAATTGGATTGTGATGAATCAGAGTGGGTGATGATTAGATGGTGATAATTAGTTCACGAGAATTTTTTCAATTGCAGCGTCAACAAAAAGAATTAAAGATATGATTTATATGCCCATCGATGGAGTGTCAGCCTGTTTTCGGAGGCACAATGGAACCCATCAGTTTGGATGCTCCTGTGAGTACTTATCCTCTCATTACATTTGACAATTTTCTGATTAATTAATTAATTTAAGACGTTAATCATCGATTTTAGAATCCCTAGAATGCCAGTTCATTACAGCCATTCATGGGGTTACCAATCACCGCCGAAAAGAGGCATGAAAAATTATGATCTTGGAGTCAGAGGAGAGCTCATAATATCTGTTATGTCGGCAATTAGGTCTCAGGGGGAATAATGATGCTTGGAATACAATAATGTACATATAACGATCACCTATTTTCTCCCAAACGACGACAAAATTTTCCAAGATGGCGGCCGAATTTCGCTCGTGAAACAAACACAAATGACAATTTCTGCGAGAACAACACACACTGGAGACCTAATTGCCGACATTCTAGATTTTATGACCTCTCGTCTCACCCGAAAATCATCATTTTTCATGCCTTCTTGAGGCCGGAATGAGTAACCCCCTACACGGCTGTAATGGACTGGCATTCTGGGGAATTTTGGGGAGTCTAGGGACAAAATCTTCGAGCAGGCTGAGCCTTAAGATAATAATTGAACAAATACAAAATTGAATAAGGCAGCTGGAATTTATTTACTGTCGTGTCAGAGAATTAATGCCGTTGTTGTTATCAGCCCAGAGAGGAGGGAGTGTTGGAGTAATTCAGATGGTGGACAGCCTAGAGGATGTCGAGTGGCTAGAGAGCAATCCCACTGCAGGTCCCTACACAGCTGTCATGCCCTTCTCGATGTTCACGAAGGATGTGTTGCATCGTCTCCGAGAGACGAATAATATTAATGGAATTCTATTAGCGAAAAATAGTAGTCACTCACTTCCGTCCAGTTACTCACCTGAGGACACATGTCCCAATAGATATTCTGGAGCCAAGGGGTGCAGCGATGAGAAGCCTTGGAACCCCTGGGGAACTAATTTGATTCATGAAGACTGGCCTTTTCCCATGTTTTATGTTCAGGTGAGCTATGTCACTCGCAATATTCTTTCCCAAGAGAATTATTATAATGAAAATAATTTTTTATGACTTTCTATTTTAGTTTGTCATAATGAAAACTAATTAAAAAGAAATTGAGGGCTATCGAAAAATTATCCTCCTCTTTCAAATTTTTAAGCGAGTCTCCTCAGACAGTTATCGACATCTAAAAAAATCTTTTTGTTGAAAAATTTTGATGAAAATAATTGAACTATTTTCGTTGGATTTTGTCGAGAGACAAATCCTCGAGGAACAATCCTTCTAACAATAATTAAGTCTGAGGACCCGTCACCGAACAATAAAATATCCAAAATAATGCAGGATCATCCATGATGAATCAGACCCAGGATTACCTATAGGTCGAATTCATCAGGGATTTTTAAAATTCTTTTCATGATAAAAAAAATCTATCAACGAATGATGGAACGTATTAACAATAGTTTGTCGAAGAATTCAGAGTCCCTTATAATTGATGAATCCATTCTCGGAAAATTTATTTTATGTCGAGGGCTCACCCAGTGCTCGTTCGAGATATTCAATGGTTCTTCTTTATATATACAAACTTGTTATAAATTTACACTCGATTTTTCAAAATTGATTTTCAAAAATCTGTTAAAACTCTTGGTACTTAAAAAATAAAGTTAAACCCGGTTAATTTAATTGACTATAATGTTTTGTCGAAGAATTCTCATACAACTTCTCCTAAAAAAGAATTCCATCAGCGAGCCTTTCCCAGAAAAACAAATTATCCAAAAACGCTCAAGTACATTTATTTTATTATTTCCATGGCAAACAAAAATCATGACAATTTCAATATTTTCGCCGAAGAATTTTCATAAAATCCCCACCCAAAATTCCAGAACGACAGCCTCCTCCACGAGATAAGAGCCTGCTATACGAAGCACAACGCCCACGACCGGTCGACGCAGCGCGAGCGTTCATTGTGTGCGCTGGAGATGCAGTCGTTCATGTCAGCAGCGGTGGACTCGGAGACCTGCATCAGACGAAACAATCTGATCCTGTACATGAATCCAACGCGTTTCTGCGATCCCCTGGGCGACAGGAACATCCACTGGCCCGTGTCACCGCTGACGAACGTCACGGACTCCATGACACTGGTGATAGCCCGCCTGGACGCAAATTCAATGTTCGACACGATCTCCCCAGGTGCCAATAGCGCAGTAACAGGTCTAGTGACACTCCTGGCGACCGCTTATTACATGAACTCCCTGAACGCATCGGCTGTCGACAAAAATGTCCTCTTCTCGTTCCTGAATGGCGAGTCCTTGGACTACATCGGCTCCAGCCGTCTCGTTCACGACCTGAAGGAGGGGAAATTCAATGCCCTCGATGGGAAAAATCTCCCCCTGGAGATGGTAACAACTGTCGTCGAGCTGAATCAGCTGATTGATGACAAGATTTTCATGCATGTCAACAACGACTCCCCCGGGAGTTTAATTCAGAGCCTGCGGGAGTCCCTGGGAGCAACAGTTCTCGACAAAAGTCTTCCCCCGACCTCCATCCAGAGCTTTCTGAGGGCTAAACCCAATCTACCAACTGCTCTCATCTCCTCCTTTGGGGAGCAATTCGGAAATACTTATTATGGAGGCATTCTCGATAATGCGGAGACACTTGGGGTGGGCAAGACGAGCATCAATAAGACTCTTACCAGCATTGCCATGAAGGTGGGGGACGTCCTCTACCAGCATGTCACCGGGAAGGAGTCACCAGGAGGTAATGAGAGCTTTATTGAGGAACTCATCACTCAGATGTTGTCGTGCTACCTGGAGAGCCCTCAGTGCAATCTCTTCAGGGCGGCCTCCCCACCAGGTAGGTTATTGCAGTGATTTATTTGTAATTTTGCTCTTTGTGACACTTGATGAGTAGGAATTTTTTAGATAATTTTGAGGGAATTACACTGGGCGAGACACATTGACCTTCTTCAAGGGAGAAGAACTCGGCATCGGCAGAGTGAAAGTGAAGGATTTTGGAATCATATTGAAGCTTGGGCTTCCGCTTAAATATGAAAAAAAAATCGTTCAATTCCAATCGGCCAATCCCGATTTATTGATAATGACAAATTTCCATCTTGCCTCATTAGCATTACGCAACTAGAGGATTTCAATTATGGAAGATTTCAATTATCAATAACTCGGGATTGGCAGAGTGCTATTGAATAATATTTATCGCATATTAAAGCTCGGCTTTTCAGCTTCAACATGAAACAAAAATCATTGAATTTCACTCGGCCAATCCCACGTTATTGATAATTAAAGTCCTATATCGCGAGACACCTTTCAAATTCTTCTTTACATTTTTTTTGTCATGAAATGGAAATTAAGTTGTGTTCTATTTTAGGTATTTTAGTTTTATATGAAATATCTGCAGGTGTTAAACTAGTTAGCCAGCCCTATCCTCTCTACGTGAGTGTTACCACAAGTCCCAATGCGGCGACAAGCCTGACCGGGCAATTACTCGCCCTTTTGACGGGGGAAATGTTGAACATGACGTCCCACGAGTGTCACGATCACAGGTTGGCCTGGATGGGGGGATACACCTTCAACGGGGTCTGCATAAATTCAACAGTTAATTATACATCAGCTGTTAGTCCAGCCTTCATTATTCCTGGGTACTCCATGAAGTCAGGGGTTTACTCCACGTGGACAGAGTCCACCTGGCAGAGCCTCAGTGTTCGGATGTTTTTGAAGCCCTCGGATACGGTTGAGAGGCTGAGCATCAGCCTTGGGAGCATCGTCGCTGGACTGTCCTTCATCGTTGTCTGGTTCATCAACTCCAGGGCGCATCTGCTCTTTGAGACCAGCAGGACTCCTGCCTGCTAGGACAACGCCGCGGACCACATATCAATGACGAGGCTCGACGAGGGGACCTCTGGAGAGGTTCCTGTCACCAGCCTGTGAGATTAGGCTTTTTTTTTTAAGGAATTTTGTGTGTGGTGCGCCCTCGGACGTTATTTATTTTAGGTCGTTCTAATTGTGTCAATTAAGACGGGGCCTGCAACTGTTTTTCTCTCCCTACATTCCCTAGAGTCCCCGAGAACCTCTGGTGATTACCGTCGTTTACGGAGTTACTAATTACGGGCGAGAGCAAGCAAAAAAAATTATGATCTTGGGGCAAACGGGAGGTCATAATATCTAATATGTCGGCAATTAGGTCTCTGAGGGAATAATGGTGATTAGAATATAATAATGTACATATAATGGGCACCATATTTTCCTCCAGACCATGACGAAATTCTACAAGATGGCGGCCGGATTTTACTCGTGAAATAAACACAAATGATAATTCCTACGAGAACAACACATACTGGAGACCTAATTACCGACATTTGAGATTTGGTGACCTTTCGTTTGAGCTCGAGATCATAATTTTTCAAGCCTGATTGAGGCCGGAATTAGTAACTCCGTAAAAAGCTGTAATCAGCCGGAATTCTGGGGAATCTAGGGAGAAAAAAATGGGGTAGGCGGGGTCTTAAGAGTTGTCTTTTAATGGAGAAAATGGATTCAGATTAATCTGGAAGCCAAACTAATTGATTTTCTTATTCAAGAGCATTTTTTTCCAATTTTTGGGAATTTCGCTGATATTTTGAAGAGTAAATAATTAAAAAATTGGGAATAAATCAGCAGATGAGTTGACGTTTTTCAAATTTTTTTAATTGTTTCAGAAGTCTTGAATGAACAGCAGACATTTTCACTCTTTACGATTTTAGAAGTAATTCCCAACAACTGAAAATAAAAATCAACGTCGAAGATTAACAAATTGTGAGGTTAAAAATAAAAATGTTCAGGCAGAGTTCACCAAAAATTCAAAAGCCTTGAGTGTAATTTGCGATATAAAAAAACGTTTGACCAGGGAATACTTTGAATCCGTTGGAATTCGCCCTTAAAAAATCCCAAAAATGTAATTTCTTGGAATTTAATTTTGTTATGAACATTTTCAATTATTATGTACTTTTTGTCGAAATACATTTTTTTTAATAAATTAATTTATCCTCCAGCTCAATTAATAAATGATTTATGACAGTCGAATGCATATATTTCGTATGATAATTTGTGTTGAGTAATTTTTAGTTGTTTAAAAAATTCTGACTTCAATTTTTCCTTTTTATTTTCAACTTTCATAAAAAAAAACCTTTATAAAAAAAACCTCTGACATACTTTTCATAAATACACGTCCAAGTCGTTTCAACAGAGTCTACCAATTTTTATTAATCAATTAAGGCCCAGCCTCCATTTTGTATCTCCCTAGGTTTCCCAGAATTCCCCAAAATGGCTGCCCATTGCAGCCGGTTACGGGGTTACTAATTACGTGCGAAAACGGGCATAAAAACATATGATCTTAGTGCCAGACGAAAGCTCATAACATCCACCACGTGGGCAATTAGGTCTCAGAGGGATATTAATAAAGACTACACCCCAATAATGTACATACAATTTTTCCAAGATGGCGGCCATCTGCAATTCCTCCCGAAACAACAACCCCAAACAACAATTCCTACGAGACCAACACACCCTGGAGACCTAATTGCCGACATATAAAACCGTCCCACCTCTCGTCTGCCCCAAGATCACAATTCTCCCCGCTGGCATTCGCCCGTAATTAGTAACCCCGTAATCATCTTTGAGGAGGTTGGCCACAACCGTCAAATATCAAAATCAATTAACCAATAAATTAATTTTAAAAAATATCAAAATTAGTAAACCAACTTCATTGCAAGCGTGATGGCATTTATTATCAATAAACTTAATTAACATGGCGTAGAGATGTACACGAGGAACATAATTATCCAATTAATTATCGTGCAATCAATTGTTCTTCTCTTATCAATTACGCAATGCATTTATTCGTAGGGTATATTTATGAATAATTCCATATCGCATATTATTACTTTGAAAAATTTGTTCTTCAATTAATTATATTTTATTTTCAATTTGATTCTCATCGATTTACGGGGGGGGAGGATGGGGGGCGGAAAATTCTCATATTCTCATTACATTCAGAAAAATCTCAATTAACCATACGAATACAACTGTAAATATTATTTTTTTTTAATCGGAAGAATGGTATAAACAATCAACGACTCTTAATGGAAAAAATTAATTCCCAGAGAAATGAACAAAGAAAAATTATTAATTAATGGCAATCATTCTCCACTCGTCATTTACAGATGGAAACGTCGAGGTCGTCGACGTTTCGAGGAGGTGCTCAGCATCAGTTCAATTGCGACAATTCTCGTCATTCGGAGGTGGTCGGAGAAGAGGACAATCGATATTGAACTATCGGAGGGTTAAAACTAGCCGAGGATGTCCTGGAATTTGTTTCGCTCTCTCTCTCTCTCTCTCTCCCTTTTTTTATGTTTACATTTTTATCAGTCAACGCAATGAGTGCAAACACTCTGCACTTCGACACTTATCACTAATTGTAATGAAATTTGTTAATCCGTTGGTTTTTTTTACTTTTCTTTTTCCCCCAGGATAATCCGGAGCAGAACTACTCTCGTCAGTGTGCAATGTGTGAATTGGGGAGGCCGGGCACCGCCCACCGAGCTATCACAGTCGTCTGGTGCCGCAGCACATACGTATACATGGTTCAGCCTTAAAACCTATACTTTTACATGTTCATATTTCAATCGTAAATTGCAAATTTTTAAAAAAATTTTTTAGAGTAGATATCAGCCGGTGGAGAAGTGGAGAAGGCGATAAAATTATTCTCCTGGGGAGACACTGGCTCACAGGATTTTCAGATTTTCAATATTTTTTTTGTTCCTCAAAAATTTCACGAAATTTGGCAATAATGTTGGGAGATTTTCGCTCCTAAGGACTGCCTTCTCGACATTTTTTTCCCCAGATTCCCCAGAATTCCCCCAGATTTCAGAGTTTTTGTGGCGTTTCTGTCTTGGGCCATTACACACGTGAGGAAACATGAGAAATTATAATTTTGGAATGAAAATAATGGCCATAATCTCTTATTAGGCGATAATTAGGGCTCAAGTGTGTGCTGTGTGTGCAGAAATAATAATTAGTGTTTGTTTTCATAAGTGAATTCGACCGCCATATTTCTTCATCGATCGACCAACATAAAAATTGTTTAGGGAGTTGAGGCTATGATTATACTTTGATAATTATAATGTTATCGACATTCTACACTTCTCACACCTAATTATCGTCTAATAAGAGATAATGGCGGTTCGTTTTATTCCAAGATGATAATTTTTTATGTTTTCTCGCGTGTCTAATTCTCCGAGAAAGAAAAATTTTTAAACTGTGAAACCTGGAGATTTCTGGGGAATCTAAGGAACTAAATTAAGAAGAATATTCTCAGGAAGACGGGCCTCAAGGGCCTTAAGGGCTCGAGATGTTTGACTATTTTATTCCCTAGATTCCCGAAAATTCCCCAGATTTCAGAGTTCATTGTTGCTTTTCTTTCTTGGAGAATCACACACATGAGAAAACATGAAAAATTACAATTTTGGAATGAAGCAGACCGTCATAATGTCTTGTTAGGTGACAATTAGGTCTCAAGTGTCTGCTGTGTGTATAGTATTAATAATTAATTTTTTTTTATAAGTGAATTCGCCCCCCATATTGTCTACATCGAGCAAAATGGTTAGGAAGTTGAGGCTGTGATTATATTTCGATAATTATCTTGTTATCGTCATGTGACACGTACCACACCTAATTATCGCCTAATAGAACATCATGGCGGTTCATTTCGTTCCAAAATGGCAATGTTTCACGTTTTTTTCGTGTGTATTATTCCCCAAGATACAATCGCTAAAAAACACTGAAATCTGGAGAGCTCCGGGGAATCTGAGGAAAAGCATAAAAAAAAATTCTGGAGAAGGCGAGAATTCTGGAATTGATTCGTCATTATTGAGTGTCAAGAATTTTTTGTGAACATCAGCTGTCAAAAAAATGTAAAATCTTTACATTGCTCACTACCTTGAGAATTAACCGAGGAATCCAGCGAAAAATTGTCCAAACAGATTTTCTAATTGAGAAAATGCTCTACAAGAAAAGTGCCAGGGCAGATTTTCTTGTGAACCTTCTCCTTGGGGAAACAATCTCCCAATTAAATTCCAAAATGGCCGACTTTGTCAGGCCCCACTTCTCCACCACTCGAATAAACGTATAACCGAGTACAGTACTGAAGATACAACGGATATTACCGAATTCGTTGTGGCGATCGATGAATAGTAGATGAAATAAACATAATTTCCGTGCCATGCACTGTACCCCCTCCACTGTCTCCAAACAATATAATCACATCATCAAGCCTCAATTACGAATGAAAATGGACATTATTGCATTTGCGAAGAATATCAAAAATATCGTTTGACCATCTATAGCACCCAGATCAATTATAAAATTAATAGGAAAATCATGAACCGCACTGGACGGACCGTTAATGTCGTTAATTGATAATTAAAGCCCGGCCTGCTCGATTTTGTTAATCTACTTTTACCCCTAGATTCCCCCAGAATCGCTGCTCATGACAGCTGTTAACGAGATTACTAATTACGCTCGAAAACAGGCACGGAAAATTATAATCTAGAGGTGAGGAGAGATGTCACAGTATCTAATACGTCGGCAATAAGCTCTCAGGGGGGAATAATGACGATTAGAATGTAATAATGTGCATACAAAATTCTCCAATATGGCGGCTGAACTTCATACGCGAAACAAACACAAATGATAATTCCTACAAATCCAACACACACTGGAGACCTAATTGCCGGCATATCAGATATTATGAGCTTTCGTTTAAGCCCAAGATCATAATTTTTCCTGCCTGTTTTCGGCCGTAATTAGTAACCTCGTAATCAGCTGGGATTCTCGTGAATTCTGGGGGATCTAGGGACAAAATGGAGAAAAATCGAGCAGGTGGGGCCCTAAGTTACGAAAAAAAAACTCGGAACAATCGTTTGCAGACAGTGTATACACGCGAGCCCCTAATTAACGAAAAAAACCCATTGAAAAATAAATTTTGATAATCTAAAGAACAAAAAGTGAAAAACCCCAAAAGCAAAAAAAAATCAGTTAATTTGTCGTCATTACAATATCTCGATTATTAATATCTATCATTACGAATATCAATATTACTTCAAATTTTTGTTCATCGCATTGTATTTAGTCTTAAAAACGTTCGTTTAATATTCAATTTTAACATTAAATTCCTAATAAACGCTCGGTATATTAATTATGTACAGCAAGTACCGTTGCGCCTCTTGAAAAAATTACCGCTGCGGCACATGCATCGAGACGACACGTAGAGTTTAAAAATATAATTGTTATATATTTTGAATTTTAAGTAGTTATATTATTCAATGAATTTTTATTAGTTTTTTTTTGTCTTTTTTTCGATTTTTTTTCCTCTTCTTTTATTTAATCGTTATTATTATCTTGGAGGGACAGCACTTGGCTACGTCACGACGAGGCTCAGCTGAACAAAGACTATACGTGAAACGTCGACACGCTCTCCAATGGCACTAGGACTCAACTTAATTAATGGATACGGTAATTATTCGGTTGTCAGTGGGGAAGAGGTCTCGACGACGATCTATCAACATCAAGGGGGGGATTTTTGTTCTTCATTTATTTATTTATTTATCTTTTGCCACGTCACGACGGAATTTTCTGAGGTAAAGAACTGGTGGCTCGGAGGAAAAGAATTGGAAGATTGTGGGAAGCTACAGCGGTTGGAAATCCCCGGGAGAGCTGGGGGAAATATATTTTCTGATTCAAATTTTGTAATTTTTTTTTATTTTCTGGTATTTTTCTAGAATTTTTCCCGATTTTTTTAATGAGTTCAGAATGAACAGACGAAAATTCTGGGGATATTTGGAGAATCTAGGGAAGAGCGAGAGCTAGTGATTTTTCAAAGTTCTTCAATGAGATGTCTGGGACTTGGCAGCAGTCGAAGGGACTTTTTTAAGAATTTTTTCTGACGCTTTGAAAATATTAATTGATCTAGTGCTGATATACTGGAGATTGGAAGCACCAGCACACGTAAAGTCTTAGAGATCCTCAAAAAAAGGACTTCTGCAGGAAATTTCAGTGTTGTCAAATGAAACTATCGTAAAAAACTATTAATATTTCCAGTCTACTTTCCAGCCGCCATTTTGGTTAGGAAAAAAGTCTATGCACTTCGAGATTTCTAAAAAGCCACCTCCATTAAAGTTTCATGAAGACAAGACAACAAGAATTCCCCAGAATTTTCCCCAGAAAAAAATCTTGACTTCCCCTCGTTTTAATCACGTGATAACAGATTTGAGAAAGCAAAAAATCCCCAGGAACGACCGAATATCTCATAAGGGCCGTCTTGTCTCGATTGTTGTCCCTAGAATCCCCAAAACTCCCCAAATTTCAGTTTTTTGTCGCTTTTTTTTGGGGAATTACATACATAAGAAAACATGAAGAATAATTATTTTGGAATGAAAGAAACCGCCATAATCTGTTATTAGACGATAATTAGGTCTCAAGCGTCTGTTGTGTGTGTAGGAACAATAATTAGTGTTTTTTTTTTCATAAGTGACTTCGACCGCCATATTGTCTACATCGAGCAAAATATCTAGGGATTTAAGGTTGTGATTCTACTTCGATAATTAGATTGTTATCAGTATTTCACACTTATCACACCTAGATATCGCCTAATAAGAAATTATGGCGGTTCGTTTCATTCCAAAATGATAAATTTTCATGTGTTCTCGCGTATGTGATTCCCCAAGAAAAAACGTGAAAAAAACTGAAATCTGGGTAGTTCTGGGGAATCTAGGGAAGAAAAAAATTCTCGAGGAGGCGGACCTTAAAAATCAGACAAAAATACTTGTTTCGTCTGAAGGTTCTCACAAATGAAAAAATCCCCAGAATTTCCTAGACTAAATCTTCTGTCAGCTAATGAAAAAAATATTTCCCCCACTTGCCACCTGAGCTTACAAAGAAAAAGAAATCAAGAATCAACGACAACGACGATAACATTCAGTCGTCCACACGAGAGCGTGACAACATCGGCTCGACGTATCCCTGATAATCGCGTGAATGATTACGTATTTAACAGTTAAAGCGATATCTAACCTCAAATACCTTAATACTGTAATGAGCAACTGGTTACGAAGGTACCACAATGAGGTCGATGTCGATTTGTAGGGCAAAGGTCAGTGAATATCGTCCTCATCGCTTTCATTGTCATACTTTGACCTGGCACCCCCATCACCGTCGCTTGATCCCGTATCACTTGCCGAATCGTCCGACGGCCAACCACTGGGCTGGCTCTGCTGCTGGGACAATTGCTGGGTGCCAGAGTTCTGTTGCACCGATTGCAGGTGATACTGAGGTTGTACAACGTGCTTCATGGCTTTGTGCCTCTTTGCTGTGCGCGGCTCAGCCCCGGCGCCGTCCAGCATTGGCTGGAGAATTCGTCGACGTGCATTTATGAACCAATTGTTCACTTGGAGAAGTGTAAGATTCGTTTGACTCGCTATCTGACGTTTCTCGTCCTCTGTCGGGTAGGGATGCTGAAATGCAACAGTTGGTGGCCATTTTGTTTTGTTGTAAGTCACAGGATATTTGGTTATTTTCACTTTTCGAGAGGAAATATTCGGGAGAACGCGAATTAATGTGATAATTTAAGTATGAGGGCGGAGGGAGGGACATTGAGACGTTTGGATATTTTTTCTGACTGCCACTATGTTCATTTGCTAACGAAACTACTGGAATTTGGAGGTTAGGAATCGCCTCATTTCTCCCTACTCGACCCCAAATCACTAGGAATATTTATGATTTGTCATGGATTATCGATAAATAGTTCAATTTGTCTAAAACAGTCAGTACTTGTGGTACTGATTCATTAGACAATTAATAATTAATAACTTGAGAAAATATATGGAAAGAAGGTCAAAGTAATCAGTGAAATTCATTGGAAATGTAGGGACATCAAGGGATTTTCATTCGGAGCTGCTCAAAAATTTAGAATTCCATTGAAAGTTGAGAGGAATTGGAAAGTTTCTCCCTTATTTTCCTCCCAAATCGCATGAAAAATTCTATTGAGGGCCGGCCTGCTCTATTTTGTTTATTTTTCTCCCTAAATTCCCCAGAATTCCCCTGCTCATGGTAGCCATTTGCGGAGTTACTAATTACGGCCGAAAACAAGCTTAAAAAATTATGACCTTGGGGTCAGACGAAAGGGCATAGTATGTAAGATGTCGGTAACGAGGTCTCGGGGAGAATAATGCCGATTAAAATATAACAATGTACATATAACGGTCGCTTAATTTTTTCCAAACGACAAAATTTTCGAACATGGCGGCCGCATTTCACTCGCGAAACAAACACACATCTTGATTTCCACGAAAATAAAATACACTGGAGACCTAATTGCCGACATGTTAGAGTCTATGATCTCTCGTTTGACCCCAAGATCATAAAATTTCACGCCTGTTCCCAGCCGGAATCAGTAACCCCGTAAATGGCTATAATAAGCAACGATTCTAGGGAATCTAGGGACAAGTATGCAAACAAGATGGAGCAAGCCGAGCCTTAACAAATGGAGACAACAGAAAAAAAGAGACTCACAACCAAATGTTGAAATAGCCATGCACGCATGATGCTAGTGGCCTGTTTGGGTAGAACTCCTCGTTTCTGTCTGCCACCCTTTCTGCTGCTTCCGTTGGCTCCAGAATGACTCGACGAGGCATTCCCACAGCCTTCCTCATCGTCCTCACTAGGCGCTGGCGAAGGGGAGCCTGCAACAGTTATGTCTGACCAAAAGATCTCTCATTATTCATCCGTAACTCGCTCCTTAAGGTCTCAATTTTTTTTTTCAAGTACTGGGGGTAGGAGCGAAAGGGGGGGGGGGGCAAATGGAACGTCTTCAAGTGACAATAACGTGGGATTGGCAGAGTGAAATTTGATGTTTTTTAATTCATTTCAAAGCTCGGATTTTCAGCTTCAATATAAAACAAAAATCATTCAATTTCAATCGGCCGTTCTCAAGTTATTGATCATTGAAATCCCCCGTTTTACCCCACTCGCCCCCATTCGACAAAAATTTCCGGTGATTAAAATAAATAGTTTTTTTATGAAAAAAAAAAAATAAATAAATAAATTGTTTCTTCCTGTCCAAAATGAATTACAACAACAAAAAATTCTTAAAAATGTAGTTGTTAACATTTATTCATTACTAAAGAAAAAATTCGACACATAAAAATCCAACTAATCCCGAAATTGTCAGCGTCTGAATTAATTTTTTGACGTTAAATAATTCAGAAGTAATCGACGTCCCTTGTTAATTAACAAATATTCAATAAGTGTTATTAAAACATATTGTTATGAAAAAAATTATCACCCAGAATTTCTGAACCTCGGAACTTGAAAAAAGTGGCGAGACCCAATAAATCGACAATGGAAAATAAATGGGGGGATAGAGAAATTGGAAAGGAAAACAATACCAAAATATTTATCGTAGTTAGTGTGACACACATCCCCATATTCATTCTCGCGCTCCTGGAGTGGCACAAGTCCCCAATAACCAGCTTCCTCTACGTAAATTCTATCGTTCAAGTACACGTCTTTATCAATGAGGGGATCTAGGATGAAGGGATGGATTGAGAGGGTTTCTGTGTAAAGTTAATTTGTTGAAGAATTGAGGAAATTTTGATAAAATAACACACTGAGCATATGAAGGAACATTTAATGGAACAAATTGAGGGCAGAGATGTGAAGTAGGTCTACCATTTTGTTAACCCCCGCTCGATTTTTCATTTATTTTTATCCCTGAATTCCTGGAGTTTCCCAAAATCCCCGGTCATCACAGACATTCACGGGGTTACTAATTACCGTGGAAAGCAGGCATGAAAAATTATGATCTTGAGGTCAGACGAGAGGTCATAATATTTGATATGTCGGCAATTGGGTCTGCAGTGTGTGCTCTCTTCGTAGAAATGATCATTTGCGTTTGTTTCGCGAGCGAAATTCGGCCGCCATGTTGGAGAATTTTGTCGGAATCTGGGGGAAAATTGGCGTCCCCGTTATATGTCGATTATTATATTCTAATCATCACTATTGCCCCCGAGACCTGATTGCCGACATACAAGACATTATGACCTTTCGTTTGACCCCTAGATCGTAAATTTCAGTGGCTGTTGTCACCCGTAATTAGTAACCTGAGAATCTGGTGACAAAAATAACAAAGTGTCGTCTGTAAGCAAGAGAATCACGAGGAGATCCTCGAGGAGGCTTTACACTTGGAGAAAGCGTCCAATATTCATCCATTAATTCAATCCATTAAATACCTTCCTTCACATGCCCACGAATAACAATTCAACTGACCTTGTCCAAGGTACATATCACTGACGGAAGCGCAGGGATGGGCGCCGATCTGGGACAATGGTGTACTCCCATGAACAGTTGACGGCGATGGTGGATCATCCTGATCCTGACTGTCCGATCTCACCGAGTGCTGGGCAATCGAGACTGATCTCGGTGGCCTCTCGACAACACTACCATCAATCTGCAGGGCTCCCTGGCTAAAGGTGCTCCCATTCTCCGAAAGTCCATCACCTCTGCTTACTCCGAGTCCGTTAGTTCCCGGCTCAACATCATTGCCTGTAGATGACAGCACCTGGCAAATATATGTCGCATCTAGCCGTCAGAGAGCAGGGGTGGGATTCTATCGTATCTTAAGAGGTGTACAATTACCCTATTTTAGTAATTTATTGCGAAATCAATTCAGAGCTTCTCTTGACAATTCAGTTGTCCCGAGGTAAGACGCCATTTTCTTTCACTCACATTTTATTTTATGAAATTTCTTTTTATTTTGGTATTAGCTGAATGATGAGAGACTTTGGGGTATTGTCATCCCCTGAGAAGACTTCCCTGTCTTCTGGAGCTGGAGAAATTTTTCTTTTTTCCCCAGCTTGCCACAAGTTTGCTACTTTCCAGCTGATTATAACCGATTACGGGGTTACTGATTCGGACCGAAAGCAGGTACAGAAAACTATCATCTTGAAGTCAGGCGAGAGGTCATAAAGTGTAAAATGTCGGCAATTATGTCTCCAGTGTGCGTTCCTCTCGTAGGAATTATCATGAGTATTTCTTTTGAGAGTAAAATACGGCCGCCATCTTGGAGAATTCTGTTGTGGTTGGGGGGAAATTGGCGGCCGTTATATGTACATTATTATATTTTAATCATCATTATTCCCTCTGAGACCTAATTGCCGACATCCTAGATATTATAACCTCTCACCGGACCTCATGATCATAATTTTTCGTGCCCCCTTTACGCCGTAATTAGTAACCCCATGAACAGCTGTTCTTGTCGGAGATTCTGGGGAATTCTGGGGTTAAAAAAAATGCTGGCAAATCCCCCCATTTTTTTGTCAACAGTCCAATTCCCCCTCCCGCCTTTACGTTTTACCACTGAACGCCTGAATTGTCTCTCGAGCCCAGACAACGAGTTAATTACCAAAAACTGTTAAATTCACCAACTTCCCAAGACTAAAAAGTAGTATTAATAAGCGTGAAAAAAAAGCCGTTAGAAATGGTTAATATCGTATTCCTCATTCACCAATTAAGAACAATTGATAATTGGCTTTCATACACCTCTTCTTCTAGAGGGATATCTACTCGGGTGTTGGGATTTGACTGGGGGTATGTTAACGTGCCTCTGCAATATATTTCACTGGACATATGTCTAACCTGGAGTGGACTGCTGCCGTTGCTGCCGCTCGATGGTCCCATGTCGTGGCCATGGTGGCTGTAATCGCTCCTCAACAAATTTTCGCTCTGCATTTTGCCCTTCAAACAGCCAATATACCTGTTGCAGAAAT
This sequence comes from Psyttalia lounsburyi, assembly GCA_030522865.1. NCBI lineage: Eukaryota > Metazoa > Arthropoda > Insecta > Hymenoptera > Braconidae > Psyttalia > Psyttalia lounsburyi. The sequence continues at coordinate 64,643 of JAPYZN010001126.1, forward strand.
CCTTGCACAATTCCTGCACTTTTTCCAACTCGAGTAAGTGAATCCGCAGGACTTGAATGGCTTTGATCATCTGAAAAATGTATTCAATTTTTTCTATTTTTTTTTTTCGTTCACTTGATGTTCACTTTTTCATTGTCTCACTGAGATTCAACTGTTCGCCTCCCCCTCTCCAGAGAAAGCTCTCTAGGATCGGTAGGCGGGACGGGAGGCGTCCACGAAAATCCGAGGCTTAATTGCCAATTTTTACATTTTACAATGAAAAATGTTTATGCCATAGGTGCCCGTAATCACGCGATTCTAACCTCGCTTCGCTCGGTTAAATCGCAGATTACGGGCATAATGACATAAAATATTGTATGGAACTTGTGCGTAATGGTCTTTTCGCCTTCGGCTCGTGTTATAACCTCCCACGGGCCAAAAACACCATTACGCACATATTGCATAATATACTATTTTTTGGTAATTTAAAAAACTATTTAATCCAATCATTGCATGGAAACCCACATTTTCGATATTGTTTTTCAGGAAAAAATTGTCACGTAGAGTTATGTATAGAATATAAATTTATATAAATTATTTCAGTGATATGACGAATATGTTAGTAAATAGTCAAGACTGATTTTTCAGAGATTTAACAAAAAATACAGGGAATAAATGGGCAGAGATTTTTGTTCATTTGTACTCTATTTTTGCACAGAAAGTCGTTAAGGTCTTCTCGAGATTTTTTTTTTATTTTTCTCTCTAGATTCCCCAGAATTCCCCAGATTACACAGTCTTTGTCGCCTTGCTTGCTTGGAGTATTCCGCACCTGAGAAACCATGAAAAATTATAATTTTGGAATTAAACAAACCGCAATAATCTCTTATTAGGGGATAATTAGGTATCAAGTGTCTGCTGTGTGTCTAGGAATAATGATTAGATTTTTTGTTCATAAGCGACTTCGACCGCCATATTTTCCACTTCGAGTAAAATATCTAGGGAGTTGAAGCTGGGATTATAATTCGATAATTATATGGATATCGGCATTTGACACTTAACCCACCTAATTGTCGCCTAATAAGAAATAATGGTGGTTGGTTTCCTTCCAAAATGATAATTTTTCATGTTCCGTCACGTGCCGAATTCCACAAGAAAAAAAACGCAAAAAAAACTATAATATCTAGGGAATTCTGGAGAATCTTCTTAGGTGATAATTAGGTCTCAAATTTGTGCTGTGTGTGTAGGAGTATTAATTCGTGGTTTGTTTTGGCCGCCATATTGTTTACATCGAGCACAATGTCTAGGGAGTTGACGCTATGATTATATCTCGATGATGATATTTTTATCGGCATTTCACACTTATCACACCTAATTATCGCCTGAAGAGAGATTACGGCGGTTCATTTCATTCCAAAATCATAATTTTTCATGTATTCTCGCGTGTGTAATTCCCCAAAAAAAAACCCGCAAGAAACCTGCGGCATCTGGGGAACTCTACAGAATCTAGGGAGAAAAATAAAAAAAATCTCGAGAAGACTTAATTTCCTCGATATCCAATAATCAAAGATCGCAAGAGAATGGGGAGAATTTGACTTACCAAACCGTCAATCTCTGGGTCATTTATCAGAAAGGGCTTTCGGTCTCTTTCTTGGTGCTGGACAAAAGCTTGTATGTCCATGTTGAAGCTTTCTGAGGTGGAATTGTCGGAGCTTTGTGTTGCCTGTTCGCATCGTTCGAATAGTAACGCAAGAAGTGGAAATAATGGATGTTTGTAGACAGCCCTTTTGTCAGCCTCGAACTGCGCCTGATCCTGATGTGCCGTATAGTCGGCTACCCCGCTTGCAGGGTCCTGATCGTAGCCAGGAGTCACCATTGCTAGCGCCACGGCCGTACTACCCTCTTGCATCCTATCATTCCTCCGTTACTACTTCCATCGTTCGTCGATGATTTTGCCAAATCGATTGTCTCGATGGACCTGAAAAAAGAGATTTTTTATTTTTTAGTTGTTCACGGACAGTTTACGGGGTTACTAATTACGGCTGAAAGGACGCGTGAAAAATTATGATCTTGGGGTCAGACGAGAGGCCATAATATCTAATAGGTCGGCAACTAGGTCTCAGGGAGGAATAATAATGATTAGAATATAATAATATCCATATAACAAGTCGGCCGTAATGGTTAGGCGTGCGAGGTCTTGCTCCGGCGGACATCCAAGTTAAGCAACGTTGAGCTGGGTTAGTACTTAGATGGGTGACCGCTTGGGAACATCTCGCTCGCACAAATTTACGGGCGGTAGGCACGGTGTAGCGGCTTAATGTATTCATCTAGTCAGTGTCACAGATGAATACATTAGGGCACTGCACAATCGGCCGGCTGTGCGACTGGGGTTTTACATGGTTTCCCGTGCAGTCCTAGCTCGAATGGGACACAGCTAATCGAGAAAATACTTCGATAAAACCAAGGAAATTACAAATAATTTCTTTCGAATAATAATAATAATATCCATATAACAAACGCCTATTCTCCTCCGAACCACAACAAAATTTTCCAAGATGGCGGTCGAGTTTCACTCGCGAAACAAACACAAATGATGATTCCTACGAGAACAACTCACTCTGGAGACCTAATTGCCGACATTTCAGATTTTAAGCCCTCTCGTTTGACCCCGAGATCACGATTCTTCATGCCTGCTTGCGTCCGTAATTAGTAACCACATAAACTGCTGTAATCAGCTGATTCTGGGGAATCCTGGGGAATCTAGTGACAAAAATAAGAAAAATTGAGCAGACTTGGCCTTAATTTCCAAAATCATATAATATTAATCGAATGACGACAATTAAATTCAATTTCTTCAGATTTTCCGATCCAACTGACTCCACCAGTGAAGACCTCATTTTCCCAACTAGACGAAATGACTCCGGCCACCTCAAAATCCCTCGCCAACTTCCTCCAGACACGAGAAAACTCCCTTCTCGTCATTCCTTCATTGGCATTCGTCCGAGTACGAGGGAAAACCCGAAACAATTGAGGTTCACGTGTCTCTCATTGGCACACGAGAGCAGCAAAAAAATCTCGATACATCGACAATGGGATTCATTATTTAATCCAATTATTTTTTTTTATACATTCACACCCGGACACATTGTTTTTGTCTTGTGGAGGGTTTGGTCGGTGGTACAGCGCTTCATTTATTCATGTCGAATCGCACGGGTTCTGGGAGCTGGCAGCCAAGAGGGTGCGGGAGGTGCGGGGAACGACGGGAACGAGGAAGGGCATCCTCGGGGGGTGGCGGAGGGGCGAGGGGGGTTCGTGAGGAGGGGGCGGGGGCTTAGGAAATTCGAGGGAAACGAGGGGACTGTGTGAAGAATCGCGCGGCTATCGCAGCCGTAACGCCGACGAGGGAGAAAGAACGAGGGCAAAAGGCGGACAACGACAACGTCTGCTCGCGCCAGGAGATCGTGGAGGGACCTCTAATGATGACATTTAAATGCAGTGGCGCTTGTTCGGTGCTTCGCGGTCTCTCCCTGATCCGCATCCGCGCGAGTTAAAGATACTTTCCACAGTGTTGGGTGAACTGGAGCCCCGGAAAAAATGGCGGCGAAGTTACATTGAGCTCTCATAATACCCGGAATATATACGTGAACCCATTAGTCGGGATGGAAAATGAAATGTCGAATTGACGACGATGGAACTGGAGGGAAATTGAAGGCATGAGAACGGTTGAAGGAGGTGCTGGAGAGCCTACTGATATCTGGCGGATTTGTGGGGAATTTCTGGAGGCTTTTTTTAGGTTAGGGAGGAATTTGAGACAATTTCGCGAGAGAAATGTCATTAAATACATTTTTTATGTAAGTAAATGGGGAAAATTATTTTATTGAGGAATTTGGTAGTTCTCAAGCCCCGGTCTACTCGATTTTCCTTTATTTTTGTCTCTAGATTCCCCCTAAATTCCCCAGAATGCAAGGTCATCGTAGCCGTGTACGGGGCTACTGATTACGGGGGGAACCAGGCATGAAAAATTATGATCTTGGAGTCAAACGAGAAGTCATAATACCTCATATGTCGGCAATTAGGTATCCGGAGTGTGTTGTTGTTTGTTGGAAGTATTATTTGCGTTTGTTTCGCGAGTGAAATCTGGCCGCCATATTAGAGAATGTTGTCGTGGTTTGGGAGGAGCAGGCGTCCATTATATGTACATTATTACATTCTCATTATCTTTATTCCTCCCTGAGACCTAATTGCCACCATATCCAATAGTATGACCTCTCGTCTGATCTCAAGATCATAATTTTTCATGCCGGCTTCCGGACGTAATAAGTAACCCCGTAAACTGCTGACCAGGGATTCTGGGGAATTCTGGAGAATATAGAGATAAAAACAAATAAAGAATCGAGCAGACCGGGTCTGAATTAATTAAATTCCGCCAAAATAATTATCGCAACTACCGCTGCGCTCAGCTGAACGAGCTTTTTTTTCAATTGTCCAACTAAATTGGATGAGAAAAATCAGGAAAAAATCGCATTCTGTTGATTTCCAAATTTTTAGGGTTATTTGTTGAATTAAAGTTAACCAGTCAATTTACATTATTCGAAACAATAAATCAATAATTGTGGAACAATTATTGGACGTAGTGATTTATATTAAAACATTGTTTTTTTGTGCTAGAACTAATAAATTCGATGGATCGATGGGAATTTATCGAGTGGAAAGTGTTCAGCGTTCGGGAATAATTCACTTGAGACTGAATAATGGAATAATTTATTAAAATAAATTGGAAATTGAACTGATGTATTGAGTGAATATGAAAGTAATTGGATTGGGTAAAAAATCGAGTGGCGATTATATCGCAATTTTTATTGCTTTCAACATGCAGATGAGAATTTTTTTTTACAGACTATTGGTGTAATAGAGCGATACAGGCATCCATTATACCCCATTTTACTAGACTCCGGACGAATGATGAAAGATCGAACCGGCTCTCCCATCAACTCCGGATCATGCCAGCCAATCACGACAAAAATAGACCTCAAGACCGAAATTTGCGATATAATCAGCCCTCCACTTATCCGGAATCACGAGTATCAGGGATTAGCTGGGAATCTATGGAAATTTACAATAACAAGTCCATTAAGGGTTTACAAGGGTTCCAAAATTTCAGAAAATCGATTTTTTTGGCTTATTTAATAATACAATATGTCTCGAATATTCTCCCGAAATTTTAAAATGATCCGAGGGGCTACTCGTAGGTGAAATCACTGTGTCACTTCAGAATAAAATCAATTTTGAAATCATATGAAATCAGTGGAGTCACTTGAAATCATTTGAAATCAAAAATGAAAACAAGAAAGTTTTCCAACATTCACCCGACGTGTCATCATCGATACATTGCAATAAATCAATACCGTAAGACTATTTCTCCGTCAGTTATGTCTCATAATGGCCGTCAAATTGGCCAAAGTATTTACAAAGAAATTAGATTCGTTTTTGAGTATCATTCAGCGTAATATAATTATGTTGTTATTTTCTAACTTCCCCCCTGAACATTTGTATATTGCAATTTATTTCAAATTATTGGATATAATTTAGAATAAATCATGTGAAAAATGAGCAGCGTTGTCTGATTATTATTCTTCAAATTAAGGAAGTAAAATTCATTTATTATACATTTTATAATATTTAATTCTACCAATGATATCAGCAGAATGCTTCGGAACTATAATTTTTTTCTCGTTTTTTCTATCATTTTTTCTATTAATATTAATTTTACTTTGATAATTTGTAAGCGTGTTTCTCTCATTATATTCGTAATTGAAATCATCTGCAATCACATGAAATCATTGA
>JAPYZN010001127.1:0-18802 GCA_030522865.1 Psyttalia lounsburyi
CGTCACCACTTGCAGACTGAAAAAGTAAAGCGATTAACGTGAAAAAACCATTTTTGAAAAAAATGGACTTATCTCCTTTTACCACTTCGCTACTGAATTGAACAAACGGACCGTGTCGATGACGTAGTTTCATAAATTAAAAAAAATTCGAAGGTATTTCCAAAATATTGACTTTTGATTTTTATACGCGATAGGTGTTAGGTAAAAACGATATAGTTGACACATAGCTCATATGGTCATGAGTAGCGCATAGTGATTAATAAATATGTACAATGTGTGTCAGTCTCAAGTGTCATTACTCTCATGACAACAATCGACTTTTTTCTGCGTCCGATAACCTTCTCCAGACTCGATATAGGCAACAGATTATTCAGTTCAACGTTCTCTAGCTGCGATATAATATGTAGAGCAACAGATAATACTCGGATTGTGGCTTGGAATAAGTTAAGGTATTGATAATGTCAGTAAAATATTCGAGAAATCGCAGAGAAAAAAAATCAATTTGATTTATCCCCCGAAGTACCTCAATAAAAAGTACGCATTTTTTCGTAGATTTGGAGCGTGATGTGATAGTATCAATTTTTTTTATTTAAAAAATAGACACCAAACTTTTGGATAACTTTTAACTTCTAATCAAAAACTACTCTCCAAAATTGTTAAAAAAAAATGATTTTATAGTTCTTGATCGCTGCAGATAACCCATTTTATGGTATCAAATTTCTCATTTCCAAATGTAATTTTAATGCCATTTTAATATATCTACAATTATAAATAATAATCATTTCTGAAAAGAACTCGACGTCCGTTGAATTGTTTTGGTAAAAGTGTGAGGTTCAATGAACAGTTGAAAATATTTGAGATCATGAAAAAAACTTGCCGACAGAAAATGAAAAAGGGAAGAAAAAAAAGTCGTGTTAATTTTGCTTTAACACCAAACAAAGAATTTTTGTTATAATCACCTGAAAAAATGGGATGTACTGCAGCAGAGTGTCGTCAATGAGCGTATGCCTGGCATAGGATAATATCACAGATATATTGATGTTGCTCCTGTCAATGCACTCTTTCAAAATTGAAACTGGGTATCCCGTGATGCCGATAAATCTGGCTTTTCCTTCGCTGACTTGACGCGAAACTTCTGGCAGTGTTTGAGTTATGATGATGTCCAGGGATGGTGCAAATTCTATATCGTGAACCTATGGATTCACAAAGAGAGTTTAGTTCCCTCGTAATTAACTTTCTTTTACATTTCTCACAAATTAATCAAATTGATTAAATCACACCAAATTAACCAAATCAAACGTCACATCTAGATTAGAAAGATAAAATAACTGAACACAGAAAAATATACTGAGGAAACTTTTTCAATGAAAATATTTTCTCCTAATACACTTATTTTTGTTGTCTTTTCCAATAAAAATAGAAACAAAATCTGTAACAATTGAGAAGAACGCACGAGAGAGAGACGTTACCTATATTTTTGCGGGTAAATCTGATTATTAATTTCTGAGAAGCCTACAAAATTTTGAAAAATCAATGGAAGTAATTGGAGACCATCGTTAATTATAACAATTCAACAACTCACTTGTAAAACATCGACATAATCCAGTTGGAGGAGTTCCAGACTCTTCTGAACACTTCGCCGCGTTCTCTCAGCAGTGAAATCGAACATGCGTTCGAAATCCAATTCATACCTTCCGACTTTCGTTGCGATGTAATAGGCCTCCCTGGGGACTCCTTCGAGGGCCTAAAATCAAGGTAGTTTGAGAGTAGGTTTTTTATCTTTGGATTTTTGATTGAGTAATATAATAGGTGTTTTGGAGAAAGTTCGTTGGATTTATACCAACGACCCGGAAAAGAAAAGTGAAGGGAAAAATTATTTTTCACTTAGACTATTCAAGTCCCTCTGTACCGAAAAAAAAACAGATTTTTATTTGAGAATTTCTCTCTCCAATTGAGACTTCCTAAACTCTCAATAATTATTTTTTTACTGTTGTTCTACTGCTAAAAATAGTTTAGAGATTTCGAAATCATTTTTACAATATTTTTCTTCGAGTTCTGTGAGAGGATATCTTTATAAAATTTTATAAACGAAGAAAGTCTTTCTTTTTACGTCTTGAAGCTAAATAAAACGAACTTCTTCATAAAAACGGAGTAAATAATTTTTACCTTTCCAATGACTCTCTCGGATTGGCCTTGTCCATACCAGGGCCCCGTGTCGATGTAATTAATTCCCTTTCGAAGGGCCTCCCGAATGGTAGCAATGGCCTCCTCCTCATCGTACGGCCTGACACAATCGAGTAAATTAGTACAAGAAAAGTTTATTTTTCAATTGGGATGAATTTGAAAAGTTATACTCCTCAGTTCAATTCTTCATCAAATCTTTACATAATTATTCTGCCGTTTTCTAGAAAATTCCGGCAAGGCAATGAGGACTTCAAACTTCCAATTCCATCGAATTTCCTTCAAAGAATTCGTCTCTTAAATTTTAAACTGGGACTGAAAAAAATTCTCTCACCCGTAATGGTAACCAAAAGGACCTCCCCCAAATGACAATTTGCTGACCATTAATCCCGTCTTCCCCAGAGGCCGGTACTCCATTGCCTTGACAGCCTCCAGGTCGTGGAACCCCTCGACATAAGTCGCTGGCAAGTGACTCCTGCGTTTCAACAAATGAGACGACATCAGTTATAACCGAGTAAACTCCGAACATATGTTAAATAATTTTCGCACTAAAATTTCATAGTTTTGAGGCACTTCGTGGAAAAAGTCGGACCATAAAATTAATTGTTTCCAAAGTATCCATAAAAGTTGAAGTGCTGGAGAGCTACAATGATATAATTATTCCTGCAAAAAATACGATTTCAATTTTTTTTAGATATTGTAACTATTACACTTCAAATCAACCACACCAGTAATGTTAAAATGTATGAGACCTCAAAAAAACTAAGTAAATAATCCTAAACCGCTCAAACATTAAAATTAAAATGCGACTCAAATAAAAAAATCCGGAAGTAAATAGAAAATGAATGGACAATTTCAGGATAAAATAAAATAATTTCACCGGATATCCTCTCAATTCCTCTCAATCCCTCTCAATTCCAAAAATAAACTCCGAAAATGGCGGGAAATTGATCAAATTTCCTGTATTTACAAAGTCGCCCCCTCTCCCACGCGCGAACCTTCGCAAAAAATGAATATATACACACGTCTGCATAATACTGCATCCGCCTACATCTGTCATCACAAGTCAATCACGAAACGCATGCAAAAATAGTCTCATAAAGCCCGCAAAATGACTCTCAATCAAATTTACTTACATTGTTCCCCCACCAGTGCTGGCCTTCAAAGAGAAAAACAAGAAGAAAAGCGACAAAGTAAAAAAAAGTGCGTCCTCGCTGGGCTGAGCGATGACGACTGCCACTGTTGACTCTCACTCGCCTGCACCCGTAATGATTATCCCCTTTTTTTTATATTCTTCGAGGAAAAAAAACAACAGAGTCGATACTAGCGATGTCCCCACGACTTATCGCCCCTCGATAAGAGTGACCGCTACAGCTGATGGAGAACGACGCATGCGCGGGCTGCGCACTCCCAACACTCACACAACTGGACTCCCGAGGGACTGCCATGACAGTTTTAGTTGCTCGGTGCTGCTCGATGGCAAACCACATTAAAATATTCGTTTAGCCACTCTCATTTTACCTCTCAACGTTTTAATTTAATCCCTCGGGATTCGATGTCAGTCCTCAGTGTCCCTCCTCCCCCAACCCCAAAGGAACCCTAGAACAGCCTCGGCACCGAAAATCAAGTGGTGCAAGAGTTTTCCACGTCCAACGGAATTTCCTCGCACGCGTTCACTCCCTCAGTAAAAAAAAATCCGCAAATAACGGATAATCCAGTGTTCATTAGTTCTCTTGGGGAGTGAAAAGTCGGGAGTTGAGTGGAAAAAAACCGAGTGCGTGAGTAATGTTTTTGAGTCTGTGGGGAGTGCATTCAGGGTCTGATGGGCTGTCAGTTGGATTCAGTTGACGAGAGGCCGGCTTGTTATGACACAGGTGCAGGTTTGGAGGAGTCCACCACCTCCCAAAGGGAAACATTGAGTATTAGACTGAAGAGTTGTCGTGCGAGTGCTTTAGCAGGTTAAGTTTATTTCAGTCGATATTCCAATACTAAAATCAGTGAGACTAGGACGAGTGGACGATGAGGTCGTGGGCCTGAGAGAGTTCAAATAATTCAGGAATTTTGATTTTTTGGGACTGATCAACGTTGTTATTGTGTGGGGATTCAGGAGATCAATTAATTCGAATAATTAGAGGGAGCAATCGATCAAACAAATGGGAGTCAAGAGTCTGAGTGGCTGAAATAATTGAGAAAGTGACACTTTCTTCTGAGGGTTCAATCGAAGTTATTATCGTCACGTGGACAGGATCCGGAGCGTCAATTGAATCGAGAGATTGGGGGAGATTGGTCGAGGATCGTTATCAAAAATACCACTGCTAAATGTTGGTTATGTCGAGAGGGAGGAGCTGAGATAATTGAGAAAATCTCTCTCCTACAGACCACCTAATCAATTCTGTTGTTATTCCGGTAAATATAATTTCTTCATATTAACTCGCTATAAAAAAAATTGTCGAGAAAATTAAACTAAAGAATTAGAAGAATCTAATCAAAAAATCTTATCAAAAGTTACTAGACATCAAAAGACTGAAAGAGCTAAAATACTTGAGGAATTTTTCCTGTCATTTTTCCGAATTCAACGCCCTCACATCAATTTACCAGTATAAACATCATTGAGGGCATCGATTAGACTCGAGGATTGAAAGAACCCCATGAGAAACGTCTGAAGATTACATCTAACGATTAAAAGCCATAATAATTGAGGGAATGTCTCATGTATTGACCAGTCAATCAATTTTGCGGTGATTCCTCCAAATGTAATCTCTTCTTATCAATTTATCAACGCAAAAATTATCGGGGATATCAATTGGCCTGAAACATTACGAAAATCAGCTAAAAAATCGAGTTAGTATCAGCACAACTGGTCACTGATTACATCCTTGAAGAGCCTGACAGAGCTAAATTAATACAGAAAATCTTCTGGTTATCTACATCAGTTCAACGAAATGAATCTCAACAAAAACACGATATAAATCGATGACTTGAAAGAACTGGATAAAAAAAACTTCATTAATAACTCCACAACTGAACATTGATCACGTAAAAAATCCGAAGGGGCTTAGGCAACTGAGAAAACCTCTCTTCTTTGGATTACCCAATCAATTCCCCGGTTATCTCATCAAATCTCATTCTCCACACAAACTCACGATGAAAAATCCCTGACAACTTTTACCCACAATTGATACCTCAAGCTCCTACCGCAAGTAGAATGGAAATCTCCGTAAAGAACTCGGCCTGACATTTTTCCGCCCCGCCCCATCCGTCGACTCTCATGCCTCTCTCCAACCCCTCAGGATTCCCTTCTCTAACGCAAACGAATTGTGAATAATCCCATCCTCGCCCCCTCCCCCCCCCCCAATTGATGGCGAACTAGTCCCGTTGTCCACCCAAAAATGTTCAATTTCATGAAGAAGACAACGGAGAAGGAGGAGAAGGATAAGAGAAAACGCGAGAAGAAGGAGCGAAAAGATGTGAAGAAGCGGGACAGGGGTAGCATGTCTACCGAGGAGCTTCTGCGTCTCGACGAGGTGCGACGATCCCTCAAGATTCGGGGTCGCCGCAAGGAGAAGGAGAAACTGCCAAGTGGCATAACAGCTGATTACAGTGCATCATTTTTTGCACAACTTGAGCGCGATCTGCCTGACAGCTCGGCAAACCCAGCTGGCACGAGCTGGACCCGTACGCCAGACGGTCTGACCCAGAGTGACTCCTCCGAGGCGTCATTGACGTCACTGACTCATGCCGTTGGTCGAAATCTGCCACCTCTGCCACCCAAACCCCCCAAGAGAGGCATCCTCAAGGGTCCAAGACTGAGTATCACTAGTATTACTAGTGTCGTGGAGGCGAGTGTCACCCAGAATGGGGCAGAGGGTGAGAACAATCACTCGGAGGCCAGCAATCTCCTCGTGAGGAATACACTTCAGAATGAGGTGATCGCTTATCAAAATTTACCGAGTCATGGGAGTGATGTTTGCAGCGAGGAGGAGTCGTATCCTGGGAGGAGTCTTCAGGGCCAGGACTCGAAGCTTTTGCTGGTGACAAGTGCCAGTCCTTCGGCGGATTCGTTGACTGATACCACCAATTCCTCTTTTGCGACTCCACCTTTCAGTCTCTCTCCGGTGGGTGAGTCCCAGGGCTTCTCCAGGTGGAGGTCCTCGGCTTCGTTTGAGGAGCATGGGGTGGAGCTACCTCTACCCGGGATTGTTCCGCTGGTGATGCAGACACCCAGGGAGCTCACCATTCAGAGGCAACCGCCACCGAGAAATGATTTTGGATTCTCGTTGAGACGCGCTGTTATCGTTGAACGCGGCGCCAATGGGTCTGCAGTCATGAAGCCGGTTACCTTTGCTGAACCTGGGGCTATTGTGCAGAATAATAATGATACCGGACTACTTCCTGGGGATAGGCTCATTGAGGTCAATGGGATCAATGTGGATGATAAGGCGAGGGAGGAGATCATTGATCTTATTAAGGGCTCTGGGAATTGCGTGACGGTCAAGGTGAGTCAGAGAATTTATTTTGTTGGGTTATTAGTTGGCAGTGTATGTATGAGAGCTTATTTGAATGAAATGTTCTACGACGATAAGTGACACTATTGTGTTTACGAATGAAAATATTTGTTTTTGGAGATAACAAATTAAGTAATTTTGCTCTGCTCTCCCCAACTTTGTTGAATTTCTTCAAGAACAGGTTTTACAAATTATTATTTTTTTTCATGGATTAACTGTTGTTACTGTAGTTTTTGTAATTGTTTATTTAAAGATTGATAATTGATTTAATTTGTTTTGGCCATCGAAATTATATTCTTCATCATCTTTTATCTCCTCTTTATGAATGAGCCCTTGGGCAATTTCTGTGTGGACTCGTAAATATTTACAGGCAGTTCGCTTTATCGCTTCGCTCAATTTTTCAGTCGTTGTAAGCTACGCGGAAAAATATTTGCGAAATTGTTTTAGCTGCGAATAATATTCATGAGGCTATTCTAATGTATACCAACTTCGTAGAAAAATTATTTTAACATGACATCGTTATCTTAGATACTGTAATATAGAGGTAATTAATTATGGAGTAATAATAGGTTGTGTGGGCAGAACATTTTTGCTGTGAATTTTTGGTTGAGTAAAGATCTTGAGGATTGAAGACAATGGATACTTTCTGATAAATTAGCTTGAGTCTATATCTCGACGACGAAATTACGTAATTAGATGGCGCTTTTGGGAGTAAATTGGAATTTTAAGGAAATTTCATTGCAATCTCAGTCTTATGGGGGGGCTCCATTGAATACCATTCCAATGTTAAAAATTGTAAATCATATTTCTAAAAATTTACTGAAAAGCGACGCTTTCGGAGAATTCTGAAAAAAACGAATCCATTTAACTGTCGAGGAAGATTTCCGCGCGAATTCCAAGAATATGCACTAGAGTCAACATTTTAAAATATGAAAATAAATAGCGAAACGGTTTTCAGTGAATATCTTCCAATCTAAGGCAGATACCAACATTCGGATAATTACTTTATTTGTAGAGCAAAGTGAGAGCTACAAAACAGGTCTTTACAAAAAGTTCGCTATCTTTCTTAGATTTGGAGATACTCATCTAAACAGAGTTCAGTCGAGTCGACTTAAATCTTTTTACCGCTTTGCTACTGAAACGTTGTCTGCATCATCAGCATTGCACTCCATACCCTGCATGCTTTCCTTTCGCACTCCTTTCACATAAACCCGTCCGATGGATGAGCGACCAATGAATGCCCATAGAGCAACCAATAACGGAATGCACTTACTCTCGGAAAAGAATGCCCGTTCGAGGAATTTCTGCACCTTTTGAGCTGAAAACAATGTGCCCCTCTTGTTGCACCAGATGATGATCAATTCACCTCAACTGGAGGGCATATGTGCACATACTGGTTTCTCAAGAGTATACGGGTGTCTACCAGACTTGAGAAAAGACTTGGTTACAATTTTGTTGGTGCAGATGTTGGATCCTTCTTCCTGTGTATCAAATTAGAATTTCATTGTTTTAACGCTTAGATTTTGTCCTTCACGAGTAGATTCTCTAGAGAGCAAAGATTGAGGGATATTTTCTCCAAAATATGGCGACAGGTCATTATACATATTTTAGCAAGTACACTGAGAACAAAAATACTTAGAAAATGATATCTTACTAAGAAGTGCTTAGAAAGAAATTCTTAAATTCCTTAAGAAACACTTTATTTTATAAATCCATAGAAGTCTTCCGTCTCCCAGTGTAAGATAACATTTTCTTATCAATTTTTTGGCTCTAAGTTTCTTGATAAAGGTAAAGATGTACTCTTGAGAATAATCTCTCGGTGTAGAGTAGCTTTCTTTTTGCTTACAGATTCTCGTCTGCGGGAATGTTAAACACGAAAAATTCATTTTGTTTTCTTAGGCTCATCTGATGTTATCATCACCTGATGGAAATGAGGAATTTCCAAGTTTTCTGATTTTTGTATGACGCGATACGCTTCTGGGATAAAGAGGATTCTCGTAAAATTCTTCTGGAGAAGTCGTGGAATTTCTTAGAAAAACAATCATTGTCTTTAGTATCTCTCGTATTAATGAGCCAAATCTCACATTTTGAAGCTTGAAAAAATGCTTTCGAAGTGGAATAAAGATCGGGGAAATCCAGTCTGGCGCTCTCGATATCTCGCCTGATGTTATCCTCGTGTGAAGGAAATAAAAAAAAAATCGAGTTTTTTTTTTATACCGCGATATCCTTTTGAGATAACGTAGGTTATCATAAAATTGGTCTGGAGAACATTTAAATTTCGTCGAGAAACGAGGAATAATTTTTAATGGTCTATATCTTTGCTCTCAACTATGGCATTTTAAAGGGCCACATCTTATTTTGAAGCGTCAAGAAGAATCTTGAAAAGGAGAAGAAAAACCATGAATTTCACTTTGTCATTCTCGAATTATGGAACATCAAACATTTCGTTCTTCTTCGCCACTGGAAAAGTGGAGTGGAAAGACAATTATTATATCGTTAATACCTTCTGGTCAAACGATACAATTTTTATGAGTTAGAGTTCATTTTAAAGTTTAACAAAGTATCTTTAGAATGGAAACAAAATTGAGAGTCTTCACTCACCCGTTATTGAGCGATAACCAATCAAATACAATCTTTCCATCCACTCTCTGCTGACATGATCTTTAAAGGATGAAACGATAAAAAAATGCTTAAATCATTTAACATTTCCTCATGAAAATTAAGTTACACCAGGTTTTTCTAAGATTATTGATATATTCAGGTTCAACCAGTAGCTGAATTATCGGAACTATCTCGACGCGGTGGATCGGATGGTC
Source organism: Psyttalia lounsburyi (assembly GCA_030522865.1). Taxonomy (NCBI): domain Eukaryota; kingdom Metazoa; phylum Arthropoda; class Insecta; order Hymenoptera; family Braconidae; genus Psyttalia; species Psyttalia lounsburyi. The sequence goes on from JAPYZN010001127.1 coordinate 9,503, forward strand.
AGCAGGTTGAGCTTGCACCTGCGAATATACGGGGAGGTACACTCAGACGTTCTGGCAGCCAGAGATTCCATCAGAATACGGTGAGTTATAATTTTACGAGCCACTAACTATTGTCATCATTATTATTACAGTAATTTATTATTCTCTCACAATTAAGTACAAATAGATCTCTTAACAGAAGATCCACAGATTCCGACTGATAAATTTTAACCCATCCTTAATTGTTCATTGCTTTTTTTTATCGATAATTCAAGTTTCGGGGACTTGCAATCACCATTTGTTCATTGTGATATGTAGTATTTTGTTAATAATATCCGATAATTTGTTTAATCTATCCATATTGTATATATTAAATAGATATTATATACATATATTTTTAATTTTATGTATAAAAATACTAATTGAGAAGTCAGGAAATTTCGTTGAATCATCCGACTTCAGCTGGAAAATTTTTAAAACAGAAAAATTCCAAATGCTAGGGAAACCCAGTTGAAAGGCTAGACCTACTCCAGGGAGTAAGACAAATTAAAAGATTCATCGGAGAAAAAAACAATAATTTAAGTAGATACACGAATACCCATTGAATTAATTCAAGAATAAAATCTCGGCGAGAATTCCATATTCATAGGCTCACTAAAACTAATAATCCGAGAAGATGTGAAAGTAAATGGAGGGAAATTGAGCCACCGCGAAAGGGGTCGAGTGGGTCGTCATTCAGGATCGGCCAAGCGAACAGTCAAGGAGGAAAGAGTTGCATAGTTGGCATTAGGTTAGAGATAAGTTAGACGCTAGAGTAAGATAGAACGAAGCTCTTGCTTTTCCACCCACATTACGTACGCCGATGGTAACTGGCGTAGCATAGTAATCACGTAACGGTACACCTCGCCTTCCGTATCGGACTCGTCGCATCTCTCGTTCAAACACTGGCTCGTTGCAGAGGGAAAACACCTCTAACCCCGTGGATGGAACTATGAGGAAGTTGCGCCAACCTCGGAGTTCTGAGAAAAAGCTGTTGTCGTTGAATATTTTAGTTGAGCTCTCGGTTGGCCAAGAAAGCTCACATTTCAGATCCACTTCATCTTGCGCTGCGGAATAATTACATTGTTAGGAAAGAAATAAATTTCGGGTTTCACTGAACATTCAGCGACTTTTTAGAATTTTCACAAGTGAAAAGACGAAAATTTCCCAATGCACTTAAATTTTCAGTGGAGTGCTCTGAACTCCAATTAATTTTCGGGATTTATATCAACTTTTAAACGCCAATGATTTTAAAATTTTGTACTTCCCATTGGTCGATGAAATCTTGAATTTTCAGTGATAAAATTGCTCGAAATTTCAGCGAAAATTAAATCCGATAAACATTTGCGAGCCGATTACTGGAAATGTCAGAGAAATTTTGAGTAAATGCCTAGTATAGGTGTGCCAACCCTATCATCAATGAAATCTGTTGTAACATTGACGCTGTGCTCCCCCAAATTGTGAGTCACAAACCTCCGTTTGTTGGAAGTGACTAATTATGGTGCCGTGGGATCAAAACATGAACTTACCTCACTACTCTTTGCGTGACCCGGGACCAACGGCGTGGACGTGGTGCTGTCTGGTCTTAAAGACAACACATGTTGACAAAGAAACAGACAAGAGACAAACAAAGGTGATGTTAAAAATGACTCACGATAATCTTCTCAGGCAGTCAACCCATCATCTTCTTCGACCCTTCTGTCGGTAAAAAAATTTTAAAAATTCTTCTGACGAAGATAAAAATCTTCACAGATGGGTCAGAGTGTCCGAAAGACCAATGCCTCATTTTTGGTGAGGGGGTGACACTGGGTTCTCACCTAGAGCGCTACAAATTTTTTGTAGCTCCCCGGGCAGGGAAGTTATTGTAATCGGGGTGAAAAGCAAAAATTGATGTTCCACCATATCTGTACGTTTATACTTCACGTTTCCTCACCATCTTCACCATTATCGTCACGTTAGGTGACGCCGAATCCGTCAGAATCAACACATAATCCAAAAATTATTCTGTTAATTCTGTCATTATCATCATAAATATTACTTTTCTTTGGTATAAAATATTAAAATTGAAGATGCAGTGACAGTGCGAGGTTGAATTGAATGTCAATTAAATTATTATCAATTTTTTAAAATCGACCCCCCACCTCCGGACGGAGGAAACATTTTGCGCTAAAAAATTGGTACTACTACTGTGGTCACAAATGTATTGATATTCATCAACCACTTCGATAATTTGCATTTTAGCTGATCCAAAAATACACTACATAACTTATAAATTGATAACAAATTTGATCCATATGGTAAATTATTTATTCAGATTTTTTTTTCATTTTTGCCAAGTTGCTCAACTTATATGTTTAATATTGTTGAGGAGTACAATTTCTTTTCTGAGAGGTTCAATTTCCAGCAAACTCCTCGTTCTCGAACCCCAGGAAATACCGATTACTGATAGAGCGACATTGACATTCCAATGCGTCTGATAAGATAGGAATCCATGTGAATGGTTCAATTTCACCAATAGTAAATTCAATTCTGGCTCATATTGGAAGAGGTTAGAAAGGGCCCTCCTGAGAAATATCCGGGAAATTGTTGTTGTGTCCCGCTCGGCTGGTCGGACTCACTCAAATCCTCCTTTACTAAACGCACCAACTTATGGGAGCGAGCGCCCGACAACGCGCTCTAGTTTTTTTCCCCAATTTTACCGAGTCACAACCGTCCATCGCTCGTTCTACAAGAAACTAAGCCACAAACAGCCTAAACCTCGGTGATTACGCTGATTTGTCAAAGTGAATGCCTTGGATATTTTTTGTTTCGAAGTTTTGATTTTAAGGTACCTCTGTTTGAAATTAAAATTGAACCCAAACCAATCGTTTCCCCCCCTTTTCAACAAGCTTAATTAACCTTTGAACGCTTGTGCTATGGCCTCAGAACCGCCGTTTTTGTAATTATCATGATATCCCTAAAAATATGAAGAATTAGGCTCTGCCTTTTTACAGGTTCCTAAAATAATATGATCTGGTGAGAATATACATGCCTAGGTTGCTCTAAACTGACTATTTTTTTTTAATCAATTTTGTTTGGAGCGTGCCGGCAAAAGTGACCTCAACGCTCACCACGCGAGTACTCTCGTAGTAGAAATTTGACGAGCGGTGTTGGCGACTCTCGTGACAATCTCAAGCAGCGTGGGGACAGTGGGGGTGCCTTCTGGCAATGTTGTGCTCGAGAATACACGGGCGGCGCGGGGCTTGCCATGCGACTAACGACCTAGTCATTTACCAAATTTCTTTGTTTTTGACAATAAATTTCAGTTTGGTTACAAATTTTCAGTAAACGACTTTTTCAGCAGATGATTCGACATTCGTGATAATCATTAATGTTATAATTGAATTTTGAATTTTTTACTAACAAAAATTCAGTAGCACTCTCTTCGAATCTTAAGCGCTCTCTTTTAATTTTAATTTTAATTTTTGTTTATTAACAATAGTTCTCACGCTTTGATAAATGAGAAGAGTATTGAAAAAGATGATAATAAAAAAAATATATAATTTTGAGCTCACGGAGACAGTCTTGACCTGGAAAATGGGATTCCTGGGGAAAATTTCTGGAGAAAATGGCGTGAAAATTTTTATTCCCTTAGGGAGTGAAAAATGCGATTCTAAGCTTGCTTCCCTCGGTTAGATCGCAGTTTTTTATTCCTACGCGAATAAAATATCGTGTGCCATAGTAAAGTATTTTCTGACTCATGTGATTATAACATTTCGTCAGAAAATAGTTTACTCCCTAGAGGCACAATATACTATTATTTCCCGAAAACAAAAAAAATTGAGGTGAGCCTGAAATGCTTATAAAAGAAGAATTTTACATCCGCGATTTAAATACTTTCGCAAAATATGTTGTGGCTGGAGAGGGCAAGGGCTTAAACGGGTGTAAAACAAACCTTTTGCAACATAATAAATAATCTCGGGGCACGTTGTTGGTCGCTCGCAAGCTCGCTTCCATGGATGCGTGGGACCCATCGGACCGCACAAAAAACTTCCCGGTTTGACTATTCGATCTTAGAATTCAATATGAATAATTATAAAATAAAATAACCGACGGCAGTGGTCGTGCGGTTAGAATGCTAGACTAGTATGCCAATGATCTGGGTTCGCTTTCCGTTACCGGCGGTCAAAATTTGTAAAAATTTGTAGCACTCTAATCTCACGATTCACTGCCGAGCGGTAGTCTCGTAAAAGGGACGACCGTACCTGACCAAGGTTTTTCCCTCAGGGTGAGGTTTTTCCTTGGTCCTTGGCGATTGCGGTACAGCGGGGTGGGCGGGTGGGAAGGGTAAATACCTAAAAGCCCGAGAGGGTGCGCGTGAAGGGATAGGAATTATAGAATAAAATAGGTTTTCAAAGATTTATAGGGTTTACACATTACTGGTGTCATCATTATGATGATTATGATTTGTGTTCACAGCATATGTAGTGAATCATTTTCCACCCCTTAAATACGCCCATATTTGAGCTATTTACCGCGCATTTTACTGAGTAAATTGTTCAAAAAAACGGGAGAACCGCAGGACCGATAGTGATCAAAATCTAATCAGTACTAAGTTGCCTGAAGACGAATCGATCGCGCCATTGATCACTCCGATCGGTTCAGTCATTCTTGAGAAGTCGTGAACCAAAATTTTGTCACATACATTTTGGGATGAATATAATAACTTCCCTAGCCCGGGAAATAAATAAATAAATAAATACTTTTGCAACACAAATAGTTGGAGTTGCAATTCTGTTGAAAACCCCATTAGCTAAAGATAAAAAGTGATATATTAAATTTGCATGGCGATAGCAGGCCTGTCTGATCTCAAACCTGTCAGAATCTTTGAACTGTCTGGGGTAAACGAGCCGTACACACACACCGGACTCAAAGACCCGCGACGGAATCGATTTCATCCACTCCGGAAGTTCAAAGACTCTACGAAAATCTCCCAATCAATCATAAATTCACGACGATGGGGATGTTCTGCTGCCGGAAGTCTATTTAAACGGAAAACGCTCAATGTCCTTGAGCAGGCGCTCTTGCCCTTTTGCGATGCCATTTCGGTATGGCATAACATTCCCTTAGAGCCTATGGCGCAGAGACAATTGAAAACAAAGACAACAAGGACAATGAGGAATATCGAGGGGGATTACTCCGAGTGCGGATATCTGTCTGCAATTTTTTAAGTTTCCAGAGATTCCCTTGTGGAGCCAACAATGAGGCCTTTCAAATTGGAAGACACTGGTCTGATATCTTGCAAATATGGAAAATTTTCACAGGCTTCTAATACAAATAGAGACTTTGGAAATTACATTTGCTTAGAAAATTTGAGAGATTTTTTTCAACAACTTAATCTATTTTGTAAAATGCAGAGATCAATCAAATTTGAATGGCAAATGTTGTGGGAAGTCTATCGAACATTTTCTGGAATTTTAAATTTATTTAGAATTTAATAATTTCGAATATTTGAGCACAGATCTCTTTATTATTTTTACAAAGATCACTCGACTAAGATTTACGACTTGAAAAAGGATAACGGACAAGGGACTATTTATGGAAAGTTGTGCCCCGCACTCGAGAGAGACTCAATTCAAAACAACTGTTGAAGTTTGAAGAAAGGCTCTGTCCCTTAGTCATAAACTTTTCTTTGGATTTTTGCGTTTCTCCAGTAAGGACATTTTCACTTGGTTATAGTTCAGTCGTTGGACCACGGCCCTGTAGAAAAGTAATTCCTTCCCTGTGCAAATAACGATATTTTCGAAGATGTTTACCGCATTCGTTCACTTGAACTCATGCACTTGCATCCATATCCTAATAATAAAATTTCAAGTGCTATTTTTCAAATAAATTAAACCAGAAAATTGTTGTAGGAACTCGCGTTTGTCGATTATAACTTTTTTGTTGGATAAACGAAAATGGTAATTAAATTGAGACACAATATGACTCTAGGTCCACTCGATTGTTTTGGAGTCTTTACAATATCTTAGGATCTTTTGATTGGTGGGTAGACTAGAGCCTGAACTTCAACTGGAATTTCCAGTCCAATTTTCCACAAGTCATTCCTTCTCGAGGCATAAATAATACCAGAGTAGCTGCTCTCCATTAACTCGAAACACATCTGCATAGAGTTACAGTAAACATATTGATCTAATTTTTCCGCTTTTCTACAATCCTCGGTCTTTGCTGCGGCTTCTCATCCATCCGATTCAATGTGACCAGTAGCGAGACTTCAATTTCCGCGTGTGAACTACTATTTTATTGATAACGAGTGATGCAGAACAAAAATTTCGAATTACTGAGGCTTTTTGGACTACATTACCGCAATTATCTCTCGTTCCAAAAACCGAATAATTTTCGTTACTCTTCAAAATTCTCCATTTCTTTTAAATACAAGAAAATTTTAAGTTTTAATTTTTAGAACGAATTGAAAAATTCTGGTTATCACTGGAACTTCCCCATTGGTTCGTTAAAAAAATAATCATGTTTATGGAATTGTTTATGGAATAATTAATCTAACATTCACATCGAATTTGACTTACTTTTCGTCCTCGGAAAATCATTGGATTCTAGAGTAATTGCTCCCAATAACTTTAAACTTCCTATAATCATAAAAATTATAATATTGTGGAAAATTAACCAAACATTATCAGTAGTTCCCAATTTACTCGAAATTAATTTACAACATATTTAAAATGTTTATAATTTAAATGTATCGACATCTGAAATTTTTCTACAAAAGTTCCGATACAACATATGAGAGGTTCTCTCTTATCTTTTCTATAGATTTATCCTACAGGATTAGAACTCTCGCCAGTGCCCCATCGACAATTCAACTTTCCACAAGTACTCGGGGCATAAATAATTCCTCAATAGACCCCATTAACTCCAAATAACTGTACTTGGAGTTGCAGCAAACTTATTGATCTAATTTTCTGCCCACTTTTCTACGATTCTCGGTCTTTGCTGGGGCTTCCCATCCATTCGATTAAATGCGGCTAGATTTAAATTTTCTCGTGTGAAATTCGATGTTATCGACACCCAGTAAGGCAGGGCAAAAATCTCGACTCACTGGGTATTTTCTTCGGTTCATTTTCGTCATTATCTCTTGTGGGGCAAATCTTTTCTGCTTTTCCGCGTTTCAGTAGATATTGTAGTTCTTATTTTTGAAAATCTGTGATTTTAATTTTTTGAGTCGATGTTTTTTTTTTTTTGATATTATCATTTTTTGAAGAGTTGTATAATGAGATTTGATGAAATTATGCAATTTTCAAAAAGTAACAGAAGAGACATTTTGGCTCGGAACTTATAACATCTTGAACAGATTTTCACTGAAACTCAGCTGTGATTAATTTTTTAAAACATTCTGAAATTTTAAGCATGAAATTCTATGAAATTTCACTAAAAATGCCCTTGAAAATTAAATTGAAAATTCTAATTATGTTTGAGAGAGTGAACAACATTCGATGAAATTGCAAAATTTTGAGCAATAAAAAGAAGACAATTACCGAATTTTCCGGATTTTCCCTAAAAAATTGTATTTCTCGGAAAATTGAGAAAATTCAATTCCTTACAAGATTCCTTAAAAATTCCGTAAAACTACATGGATAAAAAATTTGCATTTTAACCAGAGTAATTTCTAGAGGAATGGGATTGGATTCGCTGTAAGGCATAAAATAAGAAAATTTTGAATTTTCCAAGAGCACTTTATGAAAAAGTACCAAGAATTTTCCAATATCGTTGGGTTGTCAATCATAACTACTCAATATTCATGGTTAAATGAATATTCAATTTTCCACGATGAGTTGTTTTAGAATGTCAATGAAATTCTAATGTGGCAAGAAATTCCGAGAAATATGAGGAATTTCTAGCTCGATCCTCATCGTCGGAAATTTAATTAGTGCACGAAAAATGTGAACTAAATAATTTCGAATGCCCTGGTTTGTACGGTGGCAATGGAATAAAAATCCACAACTGCACGTGCAGAATCCCTATATGCCTTGAAATATGCATAAGCCCATCGTCGCCGTTCCTTTCGCGGCCCATGCAATGCAGCTATTTTGATATTTATACGGAGCAAAAGTGGTGCACAAAACCAAATCACATAAGCTCGCCTTTTCCGGTTACAGCATGGGCATTTCAATTTTTTTCATCCACGCGAACACCAGTTGCATGCACTTCGCGGCTCTCTCATGATATTTTATTCCTCACAGCTTGACTTGTGGGGATAGTTCAAACGCGAAGAGCAATTCTCACGATCTCTTTTCTCTTGTTTGTGTCGCACTCACTCTTGGGGAGGATTGTAAACAACTACTTATCAAGATGACAATTTTTTATTAATTAATTAAAGCGGGGTCTCGCTACTTTGTTCTTTTTTTTCCATTGTTAAAGAAAATGTAGGCACAGAATGTCATAAAATTCTCATTTTTTTACATTTATTTGCAAATTAACAGAGAAACTCGAGCAATTCCAGAATTCATATGGTTACTTTTGCGGACAAAGGTCATATCGAATAATCAAAAAAATTAATTGAAAGACATTGAAAACTCCTGGACTATTTGTTTTGCTGCTGTTAATGAACAATCAAATATGAATAAAAACTGAAAATTGCGGGACTTTCTTTAAGTAGCATCTCAATTCGACATTTTTTAAATATCAAAATAATTTTGACAATCTTGAAGTGTTCTAATTAGATGTTTTTTTATTTCCATGACGCCCCCTGAAAGCTCCAACATTCACAAAAAAAATCTTGAACAGAGAGTAAAAACAAGTAATCAAAATAAAAAAAAAAGAATATTATTGAAGACGATCGTCAACTCCCAGCACTCGTGCAAATCCCCGGCATAAAAAATCGAAACAACTGGAGAACAAAAATGGTAGAATGTCAAGTCGACATTTTTAAAATCTCAAAATAATTTTTTTGTGTGAATAACATTGCCTTCAAGAACTCCTGGAGAGAAGTAATTAATTCTCAACTTGACATTCTTGGAGTCTTGAAATTCGATATTTTTTTTATTTCCATGACACCCCTGAAAGCTCCCACGTTCACCAATGAAAAAAAACTTGAACTGAGAGTAAATAAAAGTAATAAAAGCAAAAAAAAACAATGAATATTATTGAAGACGATCGTCAACTCTCAGCACTCGTGCAAATCCCTGACACAATAGTCCAAGAAAGGAAGCCGGGAAATCGATTTGCAAGATAAAAAGCTGCAAAGTTGAGGAAAGTTGCTTTGGAAGCCCTCTAAACCTCCTGTGAATT